>WNGS01043735.1:0-25546 GCA_020271785.1 Procambarus virginalis
GCACGGGCCGCACCGAGTTCAACATGTGTGAGAAAGCTGCATGAACGCGCAAGCCATAATCACTAAGAACTCTTTGACCCGGCCAGGATTCGAACCCATGCCGTCCAGGATCACCCCCAAACGTACACAGTACCGTGACCACCGCACCAATGATCGTCTATAAGGATGGTCAGTCTTGGTGCTTATTAACTAAGCTCCCAGACTGATCAACCCCCGACGACACTCATGGATCCATTTGGGTACAGTTTTTCATCAAATTCTGGCGCATGCACGGGCCGCACCGAGTTCAACATGTGTGAGAAAGCTGCATGAACGCGCAAGCCATATATCACTAAGAACTCTTTGACCCGGCCAGGATTCGAACCCATGCCGTCCAGGATCACCCCCAAACGTACACAGTACCGTGACCACCGCACCAATGATCGTCTATAAGGATTGGTCAGTGGTGCTTATTAACTAAGCTCCCAGACTGATCAACCCCCGACGACACTCATGGATCCATTTGGGTACAGTTTTTCATCAAATTCTGGCGCATGCACGGGCCGCACCGAGTTCAACATGTGTGAGAAAGCTGCATGAACGCGCAAGCCATATATCACTAAGAACTCTTTGACCCGGCCAGGATTCGAACCCATGCCGTCCAGGATCACCCCCAAACGTACACAGTACCGTGACCACCGCACCAATGATCGTCTATAAGGATTGGTCAGTCTTGGTGCTTATTAACTAAGCTCCCAGACTGATCAACCCCCGACGACACTCATGGATCCATTTGGGTACAGTTTTTCATCAAATTCTGGCGCATGCACGGGCCGCACCGAGTTCAACATGTGTGAGAAAGCTGCATGAACGCGCAAGCCATATATCACTAAGAACTCTTTGACCCGGCCAGGATTCGAACCCATGCCGTCCAGGATCACCCAAACGTACACAGTACCGTGACCACCGCACCAATGATCGTCTATAAGGATTGGTCAGTCTTGGTGCTTATTAACTAAGCTCCCAGACTGATCAACCCCCGACGACACTCATGGATCCATTTGGGTACAGTTTTTCATCAAATTCTGGCGCATGCACGGGCGCACCGAGTTCAACATGTGTGAGAAAGCTGCATGAACGCGCAAGCCATATATCACTAAGAACTCTTTGACCCGGCCAGGATTCGAACCCATGCCGTCCAGGATCACCCCCAAACGTACACAGTACCGTGACCACCGCACCAATGATCGTCTATAAGGATTGGTCAGTCTTGGTGCTTATTAACTAAGCTCCCAGACTGATCAACCCCCGACGACACTCATGGATCCATTTGGGTACAGTTTTTCATCAAATTCTGGCGCATGCACGGGCCGCACCGAGTTCAACATGTGTGAGAAAGCTGCATGAACGCGCAAGCCATATATCACTAAGAACTCTTTGACCCGGCCAGGATTCGAACCCATGCCGTCCAGGATCACCCCCAAACGTACACAGTACCGTGACCACCGCACCAATGATCGTCTATAAGGATTGGTCAGTCTTGGTGCTTATTAACTAAGCTCCCAGACTGATCAACCCCCGACGACACTCATGGATCCATTTGGGTACAGTTTTTCATCAAATTCTGGCGCATGCACGGGCCGCACCGAGTTCAACATGTGTGAGAAAGCTGCATGAACGCGCAAGCCATATATCACTAAGAACTCTTTGACCCGGCCAGGATTCGAACCCATGCCGTCCAGGATCACCCCCAAACGTACACAGTACCGTGACCACCGCACCAATGATCGTCTATAAGGATTGGTCAGTCTTGGTGCTTATTAACTAAGCTCCCAGACTGATCAACCCCCGACGACACTCATGGATCCATTTGGGTACAGTTTTTCATCAAATTCTGGCGCATGCACGGGCCGCACCGAGTTCAACATGTGTGAGAAAGCTGCATGAACGCGCAAGCCATATATCACTAAGAACTCTTTGACCCGGCCAGGATTCGAACCCATGCCGTCCAGGATCACCCCCAAACGTACACAGTACCGTGACCACCGCACCAATGATCGTCTATAAGGATTGGTCAGTCTTGGTGCTTATTAACTAAGCTCCCAGACTGATCAACCCCCGACGACACTCATGGATCCATTTGGGTACAGTTTTTCATCAAATTCTGGCGCATGCACGGGCCGCACCGAGTTCAACATGTGTGAGAAAGCTGCATGAACGCGCAAGCCATATATCACTAAGAACTCTTTGACCCGGCCAGGATTCGAACCCATGCCGTCCAGGATCACCCCCAAACGTACACAGTACCGTGACCACCGCACCAATGATCGTCTATAAGGATTGGTCAGTCTTGGTGCTTATTAACTAAGCTCCCAGACTGATCAACCCCCGACGACACTCATGGATCCATTTGGGTACAGTTTTTCATCAAATTCTGGCGCATGCACGGGCCGCACCGAGTTCAACATGTGTGAGAAAGCTGCATGAACGCGCAAGCCATATATCACTAAGAACTCTTTGACCCGGCCAGGATTCGAACCCATGCCGTCCAGGATCACCCCCAAACGTACACAGTACCGTGACCACCGCACCAATGATCGTCTATAAGGATTGGTCAGTCTTGGTGCTTATTAACTAAGCTCCCAGACTGATCAACCCCCGACGACACTCATGGATCCATTTGGGTACAGTTTTTCATCAAATTCTGGCGCATGCACGGGCCGCACCGAGTTCAACATGTGTGAGAAAGCTGCATGAACGCGCAAGCCATATATCACTAAGAACTCTTTGACCCGGCCAGGATTCGAACCCATGCCGTCCAGGATCACCCCCAAACGTACACAGTACCGTGACCACCGCACCAATGATCGTCTATAAGGATTGGTCAGTCTTGGTGCTTATTAACTAAGCTCCCAGACTGATCAACCCCCGACGACACTCATGGATCCATTTGGGTACAGTTTTTCATCAAATTCTGGCGCATGCACGGGCCGCACCGAGTTCAACATGTGTGAGAAAGCTGCATGAACGCGCAAGCCATATATCACTAAGAACTCTTTGACCCGGCCAGGATTCGAACCCATGCCGTCCAGGATCACCCCCAAACGTACACAGTACCGTGACCACCGCACCAATGATCGTCTATAAGGATTGGTCAGTCTTGGTGCTTATTAACTAAGCTCCCAGACTGATCAACCCCCGACGACACTCATGGATCCATTTGGGTACAGTTTTTCATCAAATTCTGGCGCATGCACGGGCCGCACCGAGTTCAACATGTGTGAGAAAGCTGCATGAACGCGCAAGCCATATATCACTAAGAACTCTTTGACCCGGCCAGGATTCGAACCCATGCCGTCCAGGATCACCCCCAAACGTACACAGTACCGTGACCACCGCACCAATGATCGTCTATAAGGATTGGTCAGTCTTGGTGCTTATTAACTAAGCTCCCAGACTGATCAACCCCCGACGACACTCATGGATCCATTTGGGTACAGTTTTTCATCAAATTCTGGCGCATGCACGGGCCGCACCGAGTTCAACATGTGTGAGAAAGCTGCATGAACGCGCAAGCCATATATCACTAAGAACTCTTTGACCCGGCCAGGATTCGAACCCATGCCGTCCAGGATCACCCCCAAACGTACACAGTACCGTGACCACCGCACCAATGATCGTCTATAAGGATTGGTCAGTCTTGGTGCTTATTAACTAAGCTCCCTAAATATGGCTTGCGCGTTCATGCAGCTTTCTCACACATGTTGAACTCGGTGCGGCCCGTGCATGCGCCAGAATTTGATGAAAAACTGTACCCAAATGGATCCATGAGTGTCGTCGGGGGTTGATCAGTCTGGGAGCTTAGTTAATAAGCACCAAGACTGACCAATCCTTATAGACGATCATTGGTGCGGTGGTCACGGTACTGTGTACGTTTGGGGTGATCCTTGACGGCATGGGTTCGAATCCTGGCCGGGTCAAAGAGTTCTTAGTGATATATGGCTTGCGCGTTCATGCAGCTTTCTCACACATGTTGAACTCGGTGCGGCCCGTGCATGCGCCAGAATTTGATGAAAAACTGTACCCAAATGGATCCATGAGTGTCGTCGGGGGTTGATCAGTCTGGGAGCTTAGTTAATAAGCACCAAGACTGACCAATCCTTATAGACGATCATTGGTGCGGTGGTCACGGTACTGTGTACGTTTGGGGGTGATCCTGGACGGCATGGGTTCGAATCCTGGCCGGGTCAAAGAGTTCTTAGTGATATATGGCTTGCGCGTTCATGCAGCTTTCTCACACATGTTGAACTCGGTGCGGCCCGTGCATGCGCCAGAATTTGATGAAAAACTGTACCCAAATGGATCCATGAGTGTCGTCGGGGTTGATCAGTCTGGGAGCTTAGTTAATAAGCACCAAGACTGACCAATCCTTATAGACGATCATTGGTGCGGTGGTCACGGTACTGTGTACGTTTGGGGGTGATCCTGGACGGCATGGGTTCGAATCCTGGCCGGGTCAAAGAGTTCTTAGTGATATATGGCTTGCGCGTTCATGCAGCTTTCTCACACATGTTGAACTCGGTGCGGCCGTATGCGCCAGAATTTGTGACGAAACAGAAATAAGACTACCTGTTGAAATAGGAATAGGATTGATTAAAGTGGCGTATAATGGAATACCCAACTTTATCGAGTGGGTGCAAGCCCAAGGTGAAATAGAAAAACAGTTTTCGGGGATTGATTTTAAACAGCGTGAAAATTGGTTTATTTATAGTGACAAAGTTCGAACACAGAATGCATTTAGAGAAATTTTCTTCGGGGATTATGGGGATTATTGTTCCACCTCCGAAGCTGAGGAAATTGCGCCAGAGGATGAGGTTTATTGGAGGGAAAATTTGCATCCCGTCATTAAGGCAGATCTAGATAGAGCTCCACTTACAAGATAACTCTTAGGAACTAATGATGAAAAGGGGACATACTACAGGAAATGGTGTGTTATCCCCAAATCCCGAGACTTTGTCCATCAACCCAGACTATGTTCAACCAGATGTGTGTTTTTTTTTGTATGTATGTGTTTTTACCTAAATAAAAAAAATCATGTATCATTATTATTATTTCACACTCCCCTTAAAGATGAAATATGTTAAAAAAAGTGTCAGGCAGTATTTACTAGAGTACTTGTCATGGGGGATGAGAATAAGCGATGAAGTCTCTCACTTATTTTCAAAAACTACTTTAACAGATAAAAAAAAACTTGACATTTGCACAATTTTTATTTTATTATGAGTACATATACTTTTTGTTTTTATTATTATTATTATTATTATTATTCGTCGTTAGTGTAATAAGATCTAAGGTTTCTCCTTTTACTGGATGGTCTTTTCACTACTTGTGGCGGTGCTTGATCTTTCCCTGCTCCATCTTGTTTAGGACGCACCAGCACAAATTCTTTTTTGCATTTTTTCATTACATGGGCCAAATGAGCCAGTGTAGGGTAGTAAGATTCCAGCCATTCTTCACCCGCTCTAGACCAACCCACTCCAGAATTGCAGCCTATACCAAATGGCATAACTATCCGTTTGATAGAATTATTACTCTTGGCTTCTCTCATAATGCGACTTACGGCCTTTTTAAAACACCAGCGTCTGTTGATAGTTGTATCTCTCCGCAATCCTGCTACTAAATCAATATCTTTACTGTGCTTAATATGAAATTGGTTAATGTCATTATTTTCAATAGACGCACCTACACTATACTGACATATGAGGGCTATGAGATAAGGCTGCACATCAGGTTCTGGTGGCGGGGAGAGGATTATATTTCCTGGAGTGCCACGATCCGTAACTACGGCACAAAGCGTTTCAGGGCATATTTTCTTTTCAACTATCCCATAAGGATATTTTTCCCACAGCTGTTGGGAATAACCATTAGAAAACTGGTGTAGGGCAGGAAGATCATAGACAATACAGTCCCCGGGTTTAAATATATCATCGTTGGGGAAATCCACTTCAATAATAGAATCTTCGAGTCGCCGTAATTTGGCTCGCATGTAGTTGGAACACATCTCGAAGCGATTAAAAAGTTTTTAACATAACCTTCATCTTATATATGCACCATGTCACAGAGTTGTTAGAGGCTTTTATAATATGTAATTCATAGTTTTTTTTTCTTTTTGTACAGAGAAATTAGGAAACAATAAATAAAATACAGGTCAACATTTTGTGTGTGTGTGTGTGTGTGTGTGTGTGTGTGTGTGTGTGTGTGTGTGTGTGTGTGTGTGTGTGTGTGTGTGTGTGTGTGTGTGTGTGTGTGTGTGTAGAAATTGGGAAAAATAAATAAAAATACAGGTTAGCTTTTTTTTTTTTTAATTCGTGTGAAATATTACAATATAGATTCTACAGCTTTTCTAATCTCATCTTCATTATATTCCATTTTCTCTTTGCCTTCATCGTCGTCATCTTCCACAATAGTGAGCACATCATCTTCTACAGTAACAGACATGGCGCCGGTAGATGGATCATCTTCCACAGCAACGCTCGTGGTATCTTCCACGACAGCTGACCCGTCTTCTCTCACGTCAGCCGCAGGTCCGACAGTAGAAACACAGTCTTTATCATTCGTAGAAACTGGTGGAATGGCCATACACGGAATCTTGTGTCTAAAGATGCCATGGGTTGGAGAGCGAGTTGGCGTGTCATTATTTACAGGACATATCATTAAAGTCGCTATACCACGTTCTTGCAGTTTCTGAGCCAATTTGCACATCACAGGGAAATATTTAGTCTCCCATATGTTGCGTTCGCCACTTGTGAGATATTGCCCGCAAGCCTTGCCCAACCCATATGGGAAAATAATCCTTCCCACTTGTCCTCTTCGGCTTCTCTGAAGAATGTGTTCAATGGCTTTTCGCAGAGCTTTGTCAAACCAACGCCATCTTTGGTATTCGGTATCATTTTTCAGGCCGTCATAAAAATGCTCATCCAAACTCCATGCTTCATGCCTGGGCTTTTTGTAAGAAGATGGCGTCGCTGGACCGTTGGTAAACTGGGTGATTAATCCAATAAGGTGCGGTAAAACAGCATAACTTTCATAGGGGTCGTCGTCCATCCTATTGCAGAATTCGGGTGCTTCGCCAACAAATATGAGGCCGGGGATATCTCTATCAGTTCTAACGGCGCGATTTTTGTACGGCAGGTTTTTCCGATGCAATCGAGCATAGGGGTATCGTTCCCATAAAGTGTGTACCATTTCACTCAACTGCACACTTGTCGCATCCAAATCATAGAGCAGACAATCACGATTGTTATAGATGGGCAAAGAGGCAAAGTCGCCAATCAGGGAGGGAAGCTCCATAGTGCTGGCTTGTGAGGTAGTGACTCGGAAAGGGGTCTATATACACTTTTCACGCCGGCGCGGGGGACAACTGCGCATTGTAGAGTTGCCAGGGACATTTTTTTTTAACTTGGAGCTCTGGTCATTGCGCACTAATATAACATTAACATCGTAATGTTTTAAGTTTTCATACAGATCTTCAATAATTGGAAGATAAGTTTCCTCCCAAACTTCATCTCTTTGAACGCAGGTGCGACCAATACCCACAGGTAATACAACTCGTGCGATTTCCGGAGAAGATTTGATGAATCTCGTTATGGCTTCTATGGCCTTTTTGAAATAGATGAGGCGATTTTGTGTTGTATCTTCTTTTAATCCAGCGAGCATATCGCGATCTTTGGATTTTTCTATATGCGACTTGGCGATCTCATTGTTCTCTACAGGCGCCCCTATCCCATACTGCACGGCAGCGGCAATAATGCAGGGGAGATTTTCAGCTCGACGATTGGAGACATGAATTGAACCGGGAATTGGGCGATCATGGGGAACACATCTCTTGAGATTATACAAAGGCCTGCGTTCACTATAGGCGCTTGCATGTTTGTATTTCACTGATATGTCCTTCGCCATCCCGTACGGGACGCAAGATATGCAGTTTACAGGATACACAATGCAAGTTTCATTATTGCAAAATTCTTCATCTGTTAAATATCCGGTGTGCGTTTCCAGCCACGTCTCCATTTTTCTTTTTTACTGTCCCTTATGTTTTTGGATAAAGCCTAGTCAACTGCCCTGTGTCGACCCTGCGAATATTCGTCGTGGGGGCTTTGCGCCCTTATATCTCCATCCCTGCTAGTGTGTGTAAAGTTACCACATACTGAGCAAATATTTATATTATCATTATATGGGCCTCGACCAACAAGAAACCCATAGGAACATTTTTTTTACCAACTTAATTAGTATAAAACAAAAACACCTCAAATAGCACAATATGCATCTCAAAATATCTTGCCATAAAAATATTAATACACGTCAGCTTTTTACCCAAACACTGGCAACCTTTTTTCAGAAGCAGGAAAGGTCAAACACAGTGCGACATGTTACAATTTTTTTTAATCCCCCCCCCCCTTCCCAATGAAAAACCATAATTAGACCATATATATATATATATATATATATATATATATATATATATATATATATATCATGGTTCCCAATGTCATGGAGGCCACATCATTATTGGAAGGTTTGTGATAACTTATTCACATTAGGGATGCCTTATGTAGTTAATGACATTTCTCGATAATTATCACAAAAAAGGAGTACTTGGTCACCTTTCCTAGGCTACCAACTGCCATCTTTTTAATTCACTGCATTATGCAACATGATTTAGCACATTTGCGAGTCATTTTTTTTCCTTTCCCTATTTCCTCATAATTATGCCATAAAAAAAGAGCAGCGGTGGCTAGAATCGCCAAACAAAAAAGAAACCCGCATATATGTAGCGATCTTTGACACTTATTTCAGGGGGAGGGAAAGGATGGGCAATATATATATAGCCTAGGATCTTGCCTCCATTCACCAGTGTCGCACCAATACACAATGGAGCCTTCCCGTACTAAAACGTTTTACTCTAGGGATAGTCTTAAATGTGCCCAAATGCGTTTAGACACCTTTATAAATTGGCCTGTCGAGTGGCTAAACCCCCAAGACCTGGCGAATGAGGGATTCTATTATCTGAGAGTTACGGATCATTGTTCCTGCGCCTTTTGTTGTCAAGTTGTGCATGCTTGGATTGAGGGCGATACGCCCCGTGGTAGGCATGCGAAAGTGTCGCCAAATTGTTCCTTCATAAGAGGCGAAAATTTATCTGTGAATAAATTAGTATTGGGGATGTGGAGGGAGGACATCAATAAGTATAAACTCAGGAAGTCTTTTTCAAATAATTTTTTGTTCTGAAAGAATTGACTTAGAACTTGTGTCTTAATCATATATGTGATGGAGCATCTTTGGTTTTTTAGAGACCCCACCCCGCGAGGAAGAAACTAAAATGACTGGAGATGATTTGCAGGTTCTGGGGGTAATTCCATACGCTAAACCTAGATATCCAGGCTTGGGAACATACAAACAGCGTTTGGAAACATTCGACCTCAGCTGGACTGGTTGTGTCAAGCAAACATCTCACGAATTGGCAGAATCAGGATTTTTCTTCTGTGGTAAACAAATATTGTTGGAGTTTGTTATATTTTTTGGTGTGTGTGTGTGTGTGTGTGTTTTGTATTACAACATTGCTGGATGTGAACTATATTAATAATAATGAATGGGAATATATATTTTTTTTCTTAAATTTATAGGCCTAAGCGACCATGTGCGCTGTTTCTTCTGTGGGAATGGTTTGCGAAATTGGGAACCCGCTGACGACCCTTGGACACTGCACGCGCAATGGTATCCTGAGTGTACCTTTGTCAATATTAAAAAGGATGCACAGTTCATTAAGAATGCTAGAAAATCTTCACAGAGTCGAACTATAAAACCCATAGATGAACATCTTTTAACTGGGCTAATGGAAGGTTTGGGTTTTTTCCCACCATTAATTGAATATTTTGGATTTCCTGATGTCTGTGTGAGACCGGCCTTAAGGCTATATCTCAAAAGCACCAAAGATTTATTACCGTTTCTTACGGAGGCCAGATGTATAGAATTAATGTTGTGGTATATGCAAGAGAGCACTAAAGCCGAAATGGGTTTAAGGGGAATTCATCATGAGGATGTGGAAGGTAGGGCGCCTCTGACTTGGAAACAGTCGCCTCAGCTAATGAAATGGATGTCGACATTGTTGGATCAATGAGTGGGTTCATGACCACTAATCTTGGTTTGCGGGCTTTGCCTTCTCCTGTTGAAACAGAGGCGGAAGAGACGACTATAGTCGCTAATGAAATGGATGTTGAAACTGGCGAAGAGGCCACAGACTTTGATGCGGCATCCCATGTTGAAACTGTGATGAACACATCTACGCCAACGTCTTGGGATGCTGATATTTTGTGTAAGGTGTGCTTTGACAAAGCGTTGAGTGTTGTACTGCTGCCCTGCAGACATATGGTAACATGCAGTAATTGTCTTTTATCTATAAGAACCTGCCCCATTTGCAGATGCACCATTTCGCATGTCCTTCAACCGATTATTTCCTAAGATGACAAAAAAAAGGCATAGAGACTTATTTATTTATTTATGTAAATAAAAAATTGTACAAATGTCGAGTTTTTTTTATATCCATAAATTGGTATAAATAAGCTCGCAATTTCTTGAACAAGAGGGGGGGGGGGGCAAGATACTGCCTCATTTAGCGAAATTTGCTATGTCCAATAGCTCGGACGTTGGGGAACTGAACCAGGTCCTGCATGAAGGTTGCTCAACACCCCGCTCAAATATGAACAAAAAAAAAGAATCTATCTCTCTCTCTTTCTTTCTGAGGTAAAGAACCTTTTGAGACCTAGCACTCAAAGGTTAAAAAAAAAAGATCATCACCTTTATAATTAGAGGGGCTGCTATGATACAGCAACATTTAGTGAAATTTGTAATGTCCAATATCTCGGACGTTGGGGAACTGAACCAGGACCTGCACGAAGGTTGTTCAACATTCCACTCGAATATGGACAAAAATAGAATGTCTCTCTCTCTCTTCTCTTTCTGAGGTAAAGAACCTTTTGAGACCTAGCACTCAAAGTTAAAAAAAAAATTACACTTATAATTAGAGAGACAGCTAAGATACTGCATCATTTAGTGAAATTTGTAATCTCCATTAGCTCGGACGTTGGGGAACTGAACCAGGGCCTGCACGAAGGTTGCTCTGCTCCTGTGCAAATGAGGAAACATGTGGGAGTTTTCATGAATTAATTCTTTTTCGACAACTAACCTACCTAAACCTAACCTAACCTAACATTTTCGGCTACCTAACGTAACCTAACCTATAAAGATAGGTTAGGTTAGGTTAGTAGGGTTGTTAGGTTCGGTCATATATCTACGTTATTTTACTCCAATGAAAAAAAATTGACCTCATACATAATGAATGGTAGCTTAGTCATTTCATAAGAAAAAAATTAGAGAAATATATTAATTCAGAAAAACTTGGCTTTTTAGGCAAATCGGGCATTGCATATTAGGCCAAAAAGTGAGTTCTGGCTACTAGGTACGACATATGTATAATATATATATAATATATATATATATATAATATATATATATATATATATATATATATATATATATATATATATATATATATATATATATATATATTGAGGAGGATATTTTTCTCCCTGATTCTATGTATGACTAACGACCTAGTGCAGGTTTGGAAGGCTTTGGTAATTAAAGCACCGTAAGATTGTGAGTGTTTAAGTTTAGGGGAGACTAAGAATTTTTTGTGTGAATGTGCAAAGCCCGTGTTTATTTTGTGTAAGTTAAAAATTGAGTTTTTTTGTTTGTGTATAAGAGTTTAGCAAGTGTGTTTTGTTTTAAGTATGTGAGAATTAGTAGCCTTGGTGAGGACAGGAGGCCGGTAGCTTGTCAGAAGTCTCTCTCTATTTTTGCCCTGATGTGTTTAAGTAAGATTGTGCAACTGTTTTTTTTTAAGTTTAGGGGGACTAAGTATTTTGCGTGAATGTGAAAGCCCTGGGTTTTATTTGTGGTAAGTTGAACCAAAACAAAATGAGTTTGTGTATGAGTTTTTGTTTTTGCGAGCGAGTTTGTTTAAGCATGTGCTATCATTAAAAAACTTTCCAAAGTGATGACAGTAATGCCAAAATGAATTCATCTTCTCACTTTTTGAAAGGTGGAGGTCTAACATTTCTAAAACCCTTTGCGCTTGATATACTACCACTGACATAAAAAACGGAAACTGATGGATTCGACTTTTAAATTTTTAGGTATGATTACTTTTACCTCGAGGTTACCTTGAGGTGCTTCCGGGGGCTTAGCGCCCCCGCGGCCCGGTCATTCTGGTTGCTGGACTGATCAACCAGGCTGTTGGACGCGGGTGTTCGCAGCCTGACGTATGAGTCACAGCCTGGTTGATCAGGTATCCTTTGGAGGTGCTTATCCAGTTCTCTCTTGAACACTGTGAGGGGGTTTGCCAGTTATGCCCCTTATGTGTAGCGGAAGCGTGTTGAACAGTCTCGGGCCCCTGATGTTGATAGAGTTTGTGATGTATAAATGATAGCAAAAAGTATTGCATAGCAACAGAAAGCGAAACTACTGTCGCGATACATGAGTTATTGGGGCCCCCACCACAAAGGCTAAGCTAATATGGTGATAAAAAAAATACAAATTAATAAGGAACATTACCATATTCCTAATTGATATTAAATTGCTTAAATCAGGTAAAACACTCAACTACTTTCCTTCATAGTATATTTACAAGTGTCAAATTGATGTTGGGAGTGTCAAACCCAACACAATATGGCTGAGGCCCCCCACTATTTAGCAGTTAACTTTTATTCTATGAAATATCGCAGCAAATGTCAATGTGTCTAATGTTTATTACAAAAGATAGACATACATTTGATGCTATTTTTCATATTAAAATTTAATTTTGAGGCCCGACAATTACATCTATAAAATCTATAAACAGGTTAGAACATACAAATACGAGCATGCCCTTTTTCCACTAGTAATCAACTGAATGCCACAGAAAATGGAATCTTTACTTTGGCTACAGAAAACGGAGCAAAGCCGAGTGGGGGAGGGGGGGACTGCATGGAATAAACAGTTTCCAACCTGACTCTTCTCACATATAAACATGTCTTTCTTGACCTCATTTCAAATTATATAGAGTACTGAAAGCTCATTTTCCATAGCAAATATACTAAGGAACTTATTTTACGACTAGAACGCAAACTAGGACCCCTCATTCAGATTAAAAACACGAGAATTATTGACTGAACATTTACCCGCCATCAAACACACACACAGGACTCTTTTAAACCTATTTTAACTTCTTTAAAACTCTAATATGACCCTCTCACATGCAAATCCTGTACTATGGTTCGCCCTTCATGTCAATGTACCTCACAGTATCAGGCAAATTCAAGATAAGGCCTACTACACCTAAATATCCAACTTAGTCTTTGTAAGGAATCTTGACCCCCCCCCTTTAGTACGCTGGGGTCCCTATTGCTGACGCCAGGTCACGTGACACCCTGCGACAAATAAGGACCTGATTGGTCCATCACCTGTAAATACTCCCAAAACGTTTTATATTCCTATCACCAGTGTATTTTTTGGTTTGAATCTATTGAACATTCTTTTTCTGTACCTCTCATAAGTAGGGGCCCCCTTCTTGATGTCCAATTCTCGCAATAAATGTACGAGACAAATTGCATACTAAAACAGGTTAGGATAGGGCACAAGTTTGTCCAGGTACGCCCTGGGTGGGCTGTGGGGACCCCTAGGGGGAACAGACCACCAACCCACCCCAGCCAGCCAGCCAGGTGCGCGCTGACTGTGCCCTAACCAAACCATCCCACCACCCCCAAAAATTGGTTTTGCTCACATCGGCCCCCGGGAGTCAAGTCGGCGTGGAACTGTGGAAGTGCCCAACCGTTTCTGAAAATCAATTCTCCATCTGTCTCCTTTTACACTACTTGCTTCATAACGCATAAATATATATGCACGTACATAAATATATATGCACGTACATAAATATATATGCACATCTCACATTCGCTCAAAAACATGCCTCCCCCACACCTTACTGTAGCATATAACAAATTCAAATATTCATTCAGTAAAAGCAAGTCTCTCATGTTTTAAAATAAGACCTTCTGCAGTCATCTTCTTTTCTGACGTCATCATCCCTAATGCGCTGTAAGCCGCCAATGAGCTTCCAGCCAACGTGCTAATGCCGGTCCTTTAGGAGGTTCACACATAAGTGTGAACTCTTAATCACTACCAATACCTCACCTATACTCTGTGCTTCACCAGAGTCGATATTCAGCTACAATAGCTTGTATTTTCGCTCATTGCTCCTATTTTTCTGTTATTCATAAACCCGATCAAACCATCCTAACCTAACCTAACCTAACTTATTATTTATAACAAACAAATACATTCTACAGACCAGTTGCTGACATTGTTTAGTGACATCACAAAAAGCGATCTCAGGTATGGGATGAGGTATTACTGGCCATTAGCATATAAGTGTCAAGGTATCACAGCACCTGACTTTTCAAACTATGTGTGACGTCACCAGATGACCAATGCGGCTTTAGCGTCCTACTGGCATGGGAATTTGGTGTTATTATTCAAAAATGGCTAGACTAGCCATCCCCACCTAACCTAATCAGAGGTTTAAGAATATACATTTTAATCACCCACAACTGTAATCATTATTCAGTGATAAGTTCAAAAGTATAACAGCAACCCAAATGTCGTACTGCAATTTAAGCAGAATCGTACATCTGGCAGCATAGCAGGTAAGATGAACATTAGAATAAAGGCAACTGCAGAAGTCCTATTGGCCCATACGAGGCAGCTCCTATATATTTTCACCCAATCTCATTCATATTCATGTCCACCTTATGCTTAAAACAACCAAGGGATCTCACTAAAAGTAATAGTTTACAAAAATAGTTTTAATAAATAGCTCTCATTCTAGTTGTATACACAACAGCAATTATGAAACCCTATAGCTAGATATCGTACTATAATCCACAAGTAGTTACCGCACATCTAGCAGCACAGCGGATTAGTAGTTGTGTTCATAGGCTAGTCAACTGTCCTCACATCCATCAAATAGCAATCCAAATGTCGCACCTCAATTCATCCATCTAGCAACTCAGCTGGATGCTAACCACTATATTCATAGGCTAATCATTTCTACGCCTCAAAAAAAATCCTAGTCTTGCTACGCAAATCAGCTGACATGTTTCTAAACCAACACTCGCAAATACAAGCATACATACCTACACATACTCCACAACCCATAAATTCATAGAGAACAGCCTAGTTTTTTCCACCATTTCCCCATTAATCAGATGCAATTTATGCCATACACAGAAAATACAGCATTTACACACCAAATATGCCATTTATGCACATAATATATTATTTACACTCAAAATACATCATCACACAAAAATATATCATTTATAGACAAAAATATGACATTTACATACAAAAATGTCAGTTGCACAAAAATATACCATTTGCACAAATATTGCATTTGCACTCAGAGTATGACATTTACACAAAGTATGGTATTAGCACAAATATAGCAAATTGCTTATACATTTAGAAAATATAAAATGCGCTTTCACTAAAATTACACAATTTCGCATACATAATTTTCACAAAATACCCACACATTGGCTCATAAACCAAATTACACACCATAAAGATCTATTTTTTCATATTACAGTGCTTACACAAAATACACAATTTGCACACAAAAATACAGTTGCACCAGTTCCACTTCAACAAATTAAAAAACACAACTTGCATAAATGCACTATTAGCACAAAAATTATTATAAAACATGGACAATTATTTCACAATTTGTGTAATTATTTTACATCTTTGCACAATTAATACAAGCAAACTTGCTATATAATTACTCAACTTGCACAATGACAATCAATACACAAAGGTAAAAATAAACAATTCGTCCATATGCAATTACACAACATGCGCAATTAATACACAACTTTCACAAATATTACACATCTTTCATAATTAGTACACAACTTGCACAAAATACATATCTAGCACAAATACGTACAATACATAACTACCCCAAATATGAAAATACACAACCAGCACAAATACACGATTTACACACAAATACAATTACGACATTTACACAATTAATACACAACTTGCTAAAAAATATAATCAATACACAACTTAACAAAATATGAACAATACATAACTAGCACATATTCATTAAATACACAATTTCCACAAATACACATACAAAAAATATATACAATTAATACACAACTTGCACAAAACAATACACAATTTATTTAAATATAATCAATACATAATTGCAATAATCATACAACTTATGCAAAATACATAATCTGCACAATTAATACACAAGTATACTAATTGTGCTATATATGTACAAATACAAACACAACCAACTAGGTCAAACAATACACAATTTGCATTATATTTTTCTAGGTATATTTAGGACATTAATTATAATATGCTGAGTGTAACCAACTCCCCAAAAGTCAGAATTTTACATATAAAAATGGTACATATGACTTCCTATGAGCACAATACAAAACACATTCATTTGCCATTAATATTTCAACTTTATTAGTGCTAAACTATTCATCAACATATGTCCATTGTTTGTAATGTCTTATTAATACCTTCCTTGTTACATCCTCTCCAATCAGACCACCCCAATTTATTTATGCCAACCATCTAACAGACTTATTTGTTCTAGCCTTAGTTATGTTAGGGCAGGTGGGGTTAGGCAAAGTCAGTATTTTCTATGATAATTTTTAAGCAAATTTGCTATATCTTATCAAAATGCATCCTATTAAAACCTAAATTCAGCTAAATCTGTCAAAAATATACTTATTCTACACAAATTTGCCTAAATTCAACCTATCAAAAGCTGAACTAACTAAATATGAGCATCCCATATCCTCACATACAAGCCTATGTCGCCTCTGTCCATACATTACATGAGTTGGCCATATAGCTCAAACCTCAAATAGGAAAATTTACACTATTTTATAAACATGCTAGTTCATTATCCCTAAGATATTATATATCCTTCCCTACGCGACCTCACCTAACCTGACCTAGCATATCCAAACCTAGATTTAGTTCATTTTGGTAAAATTTAAGCTATTCCCACATAAATTCGACCAAATTTAAGACAATTCCTGCCAAATATACCCAAATGTTGTGTATCACAGCACTGCCAAAGCCCATTTTTACCTACATTTTCTCCTATTCCATCCTACCCTATGCAACCTTTCCTAACCTAACCTAGCATATCCAAACCAAGATTTGGTTAAAGTTGATGAAATCTAAGCTATTCCCACCTAAATTTACCTAATTTAAGACAATTTCCACCAAATATATCCAAATGTTGTGTATCATAGCACTGTCAAAGCCTATTTTTTCTCCTATTTCCATCCTACCCTACACAACCTCACCTAACCTAACCTAGCATATCCAAACCTAGATTTAGTTCAAGTTGGTAAATTTAAGCTATGCCACCTAAATTTGACCTAATTTAAGACAATTGCCACCAAATATATCCAATGTTGTGTATCATAGCACTGTCAAAGCCCATTTTTTTTCTCATATTTCCATCCTACCCTACACAACCGTACCTAACCTAACCTAGCATATCCAAACCTGATTTTGTTAAAGTCGGCGAAATTTAAGCTATTCCCACCTAAATTTGACCTAATTTAAGACTAATTTCCACCAAATATACCCAAATGTTGTGTATCATAGCACTGCCAGAGCCCATTTTTTCTCCTATTTCCATCCTACCCTACACAACCTTACCTAACCTAACCTAGCATATCCAAACCTAGATTTGGTTAAAGTTTGGCGAAATTTAAGCTATTCCCATCTAAATTTCACATAATTTAAGACAATTTCCACCAAATATATCCAAATGTTGTGTATCATAGCATCGCCAAAGCCCATTTTTACCTACAATTTCTCCTATTCCCTCCTACCCTATGCAACCTTACCTAACCTAACCTAGCATATCCTAACTTAGATTTTGTTAAAGTCGGTGAAATTTAAGTTATCCCACATAAATTTAACCTAATTTAAGACAATTTCCACCAAATATACCCAAAAATGTTTTGTAACAACACGGCCAAAGCTCATTTTAGCTGAGTTTTCACCTATTCCAACCCACCCTAGACAACCCTACCCATCCTCACCTGGCATATCCAAAGTTTGATTTGATTAAAGTTGGCAAAATTTATGCCTTTCCCACCTAAATTCAACCTAATTTAAACCATTTTCCACCGAATATACCCAAATGTTTTGTATCTTAGCATAGCCAAAGTTCATTTCACCCAAGTTTTCACCTATTCCATCTTACCCTACACAACCTTACCTAACCCGTCCTAGCATATCCCAAGCTAGATTTGATTAAAGTTCGTGAAATTTATGCTTACTCACCTAAATTTAACCTGATTTAAGACAATTTCTACCAAATATACCCAAAATGTTTTTGTATCATAGCACAGCCAAAGACCATTTTAGCCAAGTTTTCACCTATTCCAGCCTACCCTAGACAACCCTACCTAACCTAACCTAGCAGATTTTATTAAAGTTGGGGAAATTTAAGCTATCGCCACCAAATTGGAGACAATTTCCACCAAATATATCCAAATGATGTGTATCATAGCACAGTCAAAGCCCATTTTACCCACATTTCCACCCATTCCATCTAAACCTGGACCTAACCTTTGATACGACATATACTCAGAGAAGTGATGTTATTTGGATATGAACCTAAATGCCCATGCCTAACCTGCAAGAGTTTTGGAGCTTTGTTGAATATTTTATCAATACCCTTCGAAAAGTAAAGTTTTGGATATGAACCTATCCGCACTGTGCCTAACCTACTAGGTTTTTTTGTTGAACATTGTAACCATATTCATAGAAATGATGTTTTTGGATATGGACCTAACAGCCCCTTTCCTTTAAAACTTGGAATTGTGTTCAATATTGTAGCTATATTGTTGGGTAGGTGTTTTCGTTTTTACACTTCAACCCAACCGTCCTGGACCTAACCTTCCTTTATCCAACTTCAAATTTATCGTAAATATAGGAGGAACGTGTTGTGTGTGCATCAACCCAACCGTCCTGAACCTAACCTCCCTTTATCTAACTTCAAATTTATCGTAGATATGGGAGGAACTTGTTGTTTATGCATCAACCCAACCACCCTGGGCCTAACCTCTGATACACGGATCTTGGTTCAATATGGCATCATATTCGTAGCATTTTTTTCACATCAATACAACCATCCTCAACCTAACCTCTATTACCTGGGGAGGGAGGTTAATGGAAAATAAGATAATAATGGGAATTTTCTCTACATCAGTTCAACTTAACCATCCTTAACCTAACCTTAGTTAGAAAGGGATATAACTCACCAAAACTATTTAATTACCATTTACCCAATTTTCCTTATCCTAACCCATAACCAGAGGGTTTAGACCCCCCTTACCTCGAAATTATATATAGTAGGTATATATTTTCACATATAGAATTACCTACCTAAATATATATATAATTTCGAGGTAAGGGGGGTCTAAACCCTCTGGTTATGGGTTAGGATAAGGAAAATTGGGTAAATGGTAATTAAATAGTTTTGGTGAGTTATATCCCTTTCTAACTAAGGTTAGGTTAAGGATGGTTAAGTTGAACTGATGTAGAGAAAATTCCCATTATTATCTTATTTTCCATTAACCTCCCTCCCCAGGTAATAGAGGTTAGGTTGAGGATGGTTGTATTGATGTGAAAAAATGCTACGAATATGATGCCATATTGAACCAAGATCCGTGTATCAGAGGTTAGGCCCAGGGTGGTTGGGTTGATGCATAAACAACAAGTTCCTCCCATATCTACGATAAATTTGAAGTTAGATAAAGGGAGGTTAGGTTCAGGACGGTTGGGTTGATGCACACACAACACGTTCCTCCTATATTTACGATAAATTTGAAGTTGGATAAAGGAAGGTTAGGTCCAGGACGGTTGGGTTGAAGTGTAAAAACGAAAACACCTACCCAACAATATAGCTACAATATTGAACACAATTCCAAGTTTTAAAGGAAAGGGGCTGTTAGGTCCATATCCAAAAACATCACTTTCTATGAATATGGTTACAATGTTCAACAAAAAAACCTAGTAGGTTAGGCACAGTGCGGATAGGTTCATATCCAAAACTTTACTTTTCGAAGGGTATTGATAAAATATTCAACAAAGCTCCAAAACTCTTGCAGGTTAGGCATGGGCATTTAGGTTCATATCCAAATAACATCACTTCTCTGAGTATATGTCGTATCAAAGGTTAGGTCCAGGTTTAGATGGAATGGGTGGAAATGTGGGTAAAATGGGCTTTGACTGTGCTATGATACACATCATTTGGATATATTTGGTGGAAATTGTCTCCAATTTGGTGGCGATAGCTTAAATTTCCCCAACTTTAATAAAATCTGCTAGGTTAGGTTAGGTAGGGTTGTCTAGGGTAGGCTGGAATAGGTGAAAACTTGGCTAAAATGGTCTTTGGCTGTGCTATGATACAAAAACATTTTGGGTATATTTGGTAGAAATTGTCTTAAATCAGGTTAAATTTAGGTGAGTAAGCATAAATTTCACGAACTTTAATCAAATCTAGCTTGGGATATGCTAGGACGGGTTAGGTAAGGTTGTGTAGGGTAAGATGGAATAGGTGAAAACTTGGGTGAAATGAACTTTGGCTATGCTAAGATACAAAACATTTGGGTATATTCGGTGGAAAATGGTTTAAATTAGGTTGAATTTAGGTGGGAAAGGCATAAATTTTGCCAACTTTAATCAAATCAAACTTTGGATATGCCAGGTGAGGATGGGTAGGGTTGTCTAGGGTGGGTTGGAATAGGTGAAAACTCAGCTAAAATGAGCTTTGGCCGTGTTGTTACAAAACATTTTTGGGTATATTTGGTGGAAATTGTCTTAAATTAGGTTAAATTTATGTGGGATAACTTAAATTTCACCGACTTTAACAAAATCTAAGTTAGGATATGCTAGGTTAGGTTAGGTAAGGTTGCATAGGGTAGGAGGGAATAGGAGAAATTGTAGGTAAAAATGGGCTTTGGCGATGCTATGATACACAACATTTGGATATATTTGGTGGAAATTGTCTTAAATTATGTGAAATTTAGATGGGAATAGCTTAAATTTCGCCAAACTTTAACCAAATCTAGGTTTGGATATGCTAGGTTAGGTTAGGTAAGGTTGTGTAGGGTAGGATGGAAATAGGAGAAAAAATGGGCTCTGGCAGTGCTATGATACACAACATTTGGGTATATTTGGTGGAAATTGTCTTAAATTAGGTCAAATTTAGGTGGGAATAGCTTAAATTTCATCAACTTTAACCAAATCTTGGTTTGGATATGCTACGTTAGGTTAGGTACGGTTGTGTAGGGTAGGATGGAAATATGAGAAAAAAAATGGGCTTTGACAGTGCTATGATACACAACATTGGATATATTTGGTGGCAATTGTCTTAAATTAGGTCAAATTTAGGTGGCATAGCTTAAATTTTACCAACTTGAACTAAATCTAGGTTTGGATATGCTAGGTTAGGTTAGGTGAGGTTGTGTAGGGTAGGATGGAAATAGGAGAAAAAATAGGCTTTGACAGTGCTATGATACACAACATTTGGATATATTTGGTGGAAATTGTCTTAAATTAGGTAAAATTTAGGTGGGAATAGCTTAAATTTCATCAACTTTAACCAAATCTTGGTTTGGATATGCTAGGTTAGGTTAGGAAAGGTTGCATAGGGTAGGATGGAATAGGAGAAAATGTAGGTAAAAAATGGGCTTTGGCAGTGCTGTGATACACAACATTTGGGTATATTTGGCAGGAATTGTCTTAAATTTGGTCGAATTTATGTGGGAATAGCTTAAATTTTACCAAAATGAACTAAATCTAGGTTTGGATATGCTAGGTCAGGTTAGGTGAGGTCGCGTAGGGAAGGATATATAATATCTTAGGGATAATGAACTAGCATGTTTATAAAATAGTGTAAATTTTCCTATTTGAGGTTTGAGCTATATGGCCAACTCATGTAATGTATGGACAGAGGCGACATAGGCTTGTATGTGAGGATATGGGATGCTCATATTTAGTTAGTTCAGCTTTTGATAGGTTGAATTTAGGCAAATTTGTGTAGAATAAGTATATTTTTGACAGATTTAGCTGAATTTAGGTTTTAATAGGATGCATTTTGATAAGATATAGCAAATTTGCTTAAAAATTATCATAGAAAATACTGACTTTGCCTAACCCCACCTGCCCTAACATAACTAAGGCTAGAACAAATAAGTCTGTTAGATGGTTGGCATAAATAAATTGGGGTGGTCTGATTGGAGAGGATGTAACAAGGAAGGTATTAATAAGACATTACAAACAATGGACATATGTTGATGAATAGTTTAGCACTAATAAAGTTGAAATATTAATGGCAAATGAATGTGTTTTGTATTGTGCTCATAGGAAGTCATATGTACCATTTTTATATGTAAAATTCTGACTTTTGGGGAGTTGGTTACACTCAGCATATTATAATTAATGTCCTAAATATACCTAGAAAAATATAATGCAAATTGTGTATTGTTTGACCTAGTTGGTTGTGTTTGTATTTGTACATATATAGCACAATTAGTATACTTGTGTATTAATTGTGCAGATTATGTATTTTGCATAAGTTGTATGATTATTGCAATTATGTATTGATTATATTTAAATAAATTGTGTATTGTTTTGTGCAAGTTGTGTATTAATTGTATATATTTTTTGTATGTGTATTTGTGGAAATTGTGTATTTAATGAATATGTGCTAGTTATGTATTGTTCATATTTTGTTAAGTTGTGTATTGATTATATTTTTTAGCAAGTTGTGTATTAATTGTGTAAATGTCGTAATTGTATTTGTGTGTAAATCGTGTATTTGTGCTGGTTGTGTATTTTCATATTTGGGGTAGTTATGT
The DNA here is from genome assembly GCA_020271785.1 of Procambarus virginalis. Lineage (NCBI taxonomy): Eukaryota > Metazoa > Arthropoda > Malacostraca > Decapoda > Cambaridae > Procambarus > Procambarus virginalis. Next base: position 23,070 of record WNGS01043735.1, read on the forward strand.
ATTGTACGTATTTGTGCTAGATATGTATTTTGTGCAAGTTGTGTACTAATTATGAAAGATGTGTAATATTTGTGAAAGTTGTGTATTAATTGCGCATGTTGTGTAATTGCATATGGACGAATTGTTTATTTTTACCTTTGTGTATTGATTGTCATTGTGCAAGTTGAGTAATTATATAGCAAGTTTGCTTGTATTAATTGTGCAAAGATGTAAAATAATTACACAAATTGTGAAATAATTGTCCATGTTTTATAATAATTTTTGTGCTAATAGTGCATTTATGCAAGTTGTGTTTTTTAATTTGTTGAAGTGGAACTGGTGCAACTGTATTTTTGTGTGCAAATTGTGTATTTTGTGTAAGCACTGTAATATGAAAAAATAGATCTTTATGGTGTGTAATTTGGTTTATGAGCCAATGTGTGGGTATTTTGTGAAAATTATGTATGCGAAATTGTGTAATTTTAGTGAAAGCGCATTTTATATTTTCTAAATGTATAAGCAATTTGATATATTTGTGCTAATACCATACTTTGTGTAAATGTCATACTCTGAGTGCAAATGCAATATTGTGCAAATGGTATATTTTTGTGTGCAACTGACATATTTGTATGTAAATGTCATATTTTTGTGTATATGATATATTTTTGTGTATGATATATTTTGTGCATAAATGGCATATTTGGTGTGTAAATGCTGTATTTTCTGTGTATGGCATAAATTGCATCTGATTAATGGGGAAATGGTGGCAAAAAACTAGGCTATTCTCTATGAATGTATGGGTTGTGAAGTATGTGTAGGTATGTATGCTTGTATTTGCGAGTGTTGGTTTAGAAACAAGTTAGCTGATTTGCGTAGCAAGACTAGGATTTTTTTGAGGTGTAGAAATGATTAGCCTATGAATATAGTGGTTAGCATCCAGCTGAGTTGCTAGATGGATGAATTGAGGTGCGACATTTGGATTGCTATTTGATGGATGTGAGGACAGTTGACTAGCCTATGAACACAGCTACTAATCCGCTGTGCTGCCAGATGTGTGGTAACTACTTGTGGATTATAGTACGATATCTAGCTATAGGGTTTCATAATTGCTGTTGTGTATAAACTAGAATGAGAGCTATTTATTAAAACTATTATTGTAAACTATTACTTTAAGTGAGATCCCTTGGTTGTTTTAAGCATAAGGTGGACATGAATATGAATGAGATTGGGTGAAAATATATAGAGCTGCCTCGTATGGGCCAATAGGACTTCTGCAGTTGCCTTTATTCTAATGTTCATCTTACCTGCTATGCTGCCAGATGTACGATTCTGCTTAAATTGCAGTACGACATTTGGGTTGCTGTTTTACTTTTGCACTTATTACTGAATAATAATTACAGTTGTGGATGATTAAAATGTATATTCTTAAACCTCTGATTAGGTTAGGTGGGGATGGTTAGTCTAGCCATTTTGAATAATAACATCAAATACAGTACAATGCCAATAGGACGCTAAAGCCGCATTGGCCATCTGGTGACGTCACACATAGTTGACCAGTCAGGTGCTGTGATACCTTGACACTTATATGCTAATGGCCATCAATACCTCATCCCTATACCTGAGGTCGCTTTTTGTGATGTCACTAAATAGCATCAACTGGTCTGTAGAATGTATTTGTTTGTTATAAATAATAAGTTAGGTTAGGTTAGGATGGTTTGATCGGGTTTATGAATAACAGATAATATGAGCAATGAGCGAAAATATGAGCCATTGCAGCTGAATATCGCCTATGATGTTACAGAGTACAGTTAAGGTATTGGTAGTGATTAAGAGTTCACACTTATGTGTGAACCTCCTATAGGACCCGCATTAGCACGTTGGCTGGAAGCTCATTGGGGGCTTACAGCGCATTAGGGATGATGACGTCAGAAAAGTAGGTAACTGCAGAAGGCTTGCTTTTACTGAATGAGAATTTTGATTTGTTATATGCTACAGTAAGGTGTGGGGGAGGCATGTTTTTGAGCGAATGTGAGATGTGCATATATATTTATGTACGTGCATATAAATTTATGCGTTATGAAGCAATATTGGATTAGTACTGAAATTGCATTGAAGTCACCATGCCTGGCAGGGGACTGTTTTCATACAAATGGATGATAGTGGGTTTTCATTTTTATTTGTCCTATGCTCAATAAGCAATCTCTGAAGAAAAGATTGACAAAGCTCAAATTACATTCTCTAGAAAGGCAAAGAAATAGATGTGACATGATAGAGCTGTGAATGAATGGACATGACAAAGGGGGATATTAATAGGCTATTAAAATTATCAACACTAGACAGAGCATGAAAGAATGAAAGAATGGGAATTGGATACATTTTTACAATTTAGGAAAAAAGACGCTCGGGTACATGTAATGGGCGATGGTTGGAAGTAAATATGAAATTTAAAATAGACTAAGGGATGATGGTAGGTTGCATTAGGTTTCAGGGTCATTGTT
>WNGS01043761.1:0-10534 GCA_020271785.1 Procambarus virginalis
ACTATATTACCTTTGTAAAGTTAATTTTTCAACTTCATTCTCAAATGAAGAAATAGAGAAGATTCGCACCAGAACCATTGATCTCATCCTTTCTGCCACATTCGATAATATGCGCCTACAAAAATAAGACTGCTAATAAAATATACTAATATTCTAATTATATATATATATATATATATATATATATATATATATATATATATATATATATATATATATATATATATATATATATATATATATATATATATTATATATATATATATTTAGTATATTTTGGTAGCAGTCTTTCCTGTAGACATATATTATTAAATATGACCGAAAAAGTAAGATTAATAATTCTAACACGAATTTTCTCAATGTTTCTTATATTCTTTTTCACTGTTGATGGTAACTGAAAAATCAATTCTCCAAAGTTCATTTATATTTCTTGTCTGACGCGACACTTGAGCGCGTTTCGTAAAACTTATTACATTTTCAAAGACTTTAGTTTACACACACACAACTATAACTGAACAGCTTTGGCTCTTTTATACCTGCATTTGGGTGAGGTGATGTAATACAATAGTTTTGGATGAGGTGAAAACAAACTTTCAACAAAACCCAGAACACGAAAAAATGGGTATAAGCTAAAGGGAAGAATAGATCTGTAACTGCAGACGGCCTATTGGCCCATTTTTCTTGATGCTTCTATGTTGGAGCGGAGTCTTGAAGTGGGTAGAATATAATTGTGCGTTAATTGGCTGTTGATTGCTGGTGTTGACTTCTTAATGTGGAGTGCCTCGCAGATATCAAGCCGCCTGCTATCGCTGTATCTATCGATGATTTCCGTGATTTTTGTTAAGACTTCTCTGGTGATGGTCTGGTTGTGGGAAGAGATAATATGTTCCTTGATAGAGCCCTGTTGCTTATGCATCGTTAATCGCCTGGAAAGAGATGTTGTTACCCAACTTTAGGGTTACTGTAACCCACCCTACCACACCTGCCGTGTACTGTAACCCTCCCTACCACACCTGCCGTGTACTGTAATCCTCCCTACCACACCTGCCGTGTACTGTAACCCTCCCTACCACACCTGCCGTGTACTGTAACCCACCCTACCACACCTGCCGTGTACTGTAACCCTCCCTACCACACCTGCCGTGTACTGTAACCCTCCCTACCACACCTGCCGTGTACTGTAACCCTCCCTACCACACCTGCCGTGTACTGTAACCCTCCCTACCACACCTGCCGTGTACTGTAACCCTCCCTACCACACCTGCCGTGTACTGTAACCCTCCCTACCACACCTGCCGTGTACTGTAACCCTCCCTACCACACCTGCCGTGTACAGTAACCATCCCTACCACACCTGCCGTGTACTGTAACCCACCTTACCACACCTGCCGTGTACTGTAACCCTCCCTACCACACCTGCCGTGTACAGTAACCCTCCCTACCACACCTGCCGTGTACTGTAACCCTCCCTACCACACCTGCCGTGTACTGTAACCCTCCCTACCACACCTGCCGTGTACAGTAACCCTTCCTACCACACCTGCCGTGTACTGTAACCCTCCCTACCACACCTGCCGTGTACTGTAACCCTCCCTACCACACCTGCCGTGTACTGTAACCCTCCCTACTACATCTGCCGTGTACTGTAACCCTCCCTACCACACCTGCCCTGTACTGTAACCCTCCCTTCCACACCTGCCCTGTACTGTAACCCTCCCTACCACACCTGCCGTGTACAGTAACCCTCCCTACCACACCTGCCCTGTACTGTAACCCTCCCTACCACACCTGCCGTGTACTGTAACCCTCCTACCACACCTGCCGTGTACTGTAACCCTCCCTACCACACCTGCCGTGTACTGTAACCCTCCCTACCACACCTGCCGTGTACTGTAACCCACCCTACGACACCTGCCGTGTACTGTAACCCACCTCCCTAGCCTACCTTCGCCCTGACCTTCTGTGTATATAATAATGTATGAGAGCCGAGGCGTGCTTACATTTAATATAAAGCACCGAGGTCCTTCCTTCCCACCCGCCACCTGTTCGCACACACTCTGAGGTGAGTGTGTCTATGTGCTCGCCTAGTTGTGCCTCTACCACCCAGCTTCTGTTCATGGGCTCCGCCTTTCCGTCTAGGTTTTTTAATAATATCTTCATTCAACGTATTGTCTTAGCCTCAAGTACCTTATTAAACTCATTCCATTTTTACTCGCTACTCTTAGGCTAAGAACATATTGTCTCACCTGCATGGATGCCCAGCGGCTGTAGCGTCCAGCCATGGTACCATGGCTGGACGCAACCCGTCCCGTCCTATGGTACCATGGCTGGGTAGCAGCAGAGCGACGTCGCTCTGCTGCTACCCTTGCTAAACACTTCCTCTTTGCCATGTCAATACCTTTGAGGGTCTTGTTCGTAGCAATCATTTCTTATTCTTTCTGTCCCTTATCTATTGTAGTAAGATCCACTTTCGTCAGTCTTTGTTTCTCGAACTACAGCCCTTTTCCTTTCTGGGACCAATCTTTTGGTCTCTTTGAACTTCTCGAGTTTTGTCTTGTGTGTTAATACGGGTTCCAACAGGAGGCCTATATTCAATTACTGATCTCACATAGGATGTGTATAGTGCCGTAAATATTGCTTTGTGTCCAAATTTACTTGGACACAAAGCAATGCTTATAGTGCTTTGTCCAAATTTCTGAAAGATACACAGCTGTTTTGCCAGCTTTGCATATGCCGCTGGTGTGATTGTGTGAAATATGCCACTCGAGACTGGCTTGGCGATACATCACACACACACACACTCTTCTTTTCAAATTCCAGGATGTGCCTATCCTCTTCTCCACGTACTGTTCTTGCCCGTCTCTCTCACTCCCTCTCCCACCATCCTCCATTTACTTAGGGGTTGAAGACCATCTTTCACTTCTTCCATCCTATTTTTCGCATATAGGATTTGTGTATCGTACGTGAACATTAAATTACAGGAGTACACTTTCTAGCGTCGATAATTAATATGTACAACGAAGGGAGATGTGTCACTAGCTATTATTGCTGTGCTCCAGGAGTCACTCTCCACCGTCCTCAGTGCTCCTCCTCGGGTATCCCAGTACCTCAGGTTCCACAGCTACTCCTTCACCCATTATACTACTATTTCCATTGCTCCAGCATGTTCTTTGCGTTCCAGTAGGAGTGTCTATGTAGCTCAGTGTCTATGTGCTGTGTCGATGTTGCACAGTGCCTATGTGCTGTGTCTATGTAGCACAGTATCAAAAGCCTTCGTGTAGTGTTCTGACTGTTGCCAGTGTAGAGTATGCTGCTGACGTTATATCCTATTTAAATATTGTTTAAATATCCTATTTAACTGTTATGTCCGCTACCAGTTAAGTTACTAGAGGGAGATAGTTTTCCTTCATTGTGTAGTCCTTTTGGTTTCCTCTCAACTGTTTCCATTTCCATAACCTCACACTTGCTGCTGTTAAACTCCAACAGCCAATTCGTAGACTAGCTTTGCAGCTAGAGTCATAAATGAGTAATAGTATAGGTCCCAGCATTGATCCTTGAGGTACTCCGCTTGTTACCCTATATCAGTCTAACTTCTAGCCCCTTAATGTTCTTCTCTGACTCTTGACTGTTAGCTAATTCTTTACCCATCTTAGTGCTTTTCTGCTTACGCTCGCCTGCGTCTCGAGTTAGAGTAATACTCTCTCTTGCGAGGTATTGTATCAAAAGCTTTATTGGCAGTCCAGAAATATGCGATTTGCCCAACTTTCTCTATCCTGCTTTATATTTGTTATCATAGAACTCCAGTAGGTTTGCCAGGCACGATTTTCCTTCCTAAAAACCATGTTGATATTTCTTTACATAACTAAAATTCTCTCCAGGTGTGTAACTAGTCTTAGCCTTGTTATTGTTTCGACTACGTTGAAGGGGACGCTCGTCAGTGACACTGGTCTGTAGTTTATATGAAAGGAGATAAGGAAGAGGCACTAATGTGGTACTACATTTGCCTTCTTCCAGCAGCTGTGCAATTTACCCTTTTGCAAGCGACCCATAAAGATCAATATTAGGTGTACGCTTGTAAAACCATACATGGATTTTATTTATAAATTAACAGAGGAGTGAAGTGTAGCACAAGAGGAACCTGTAGTGCCAGAAAGTGTGCCGCTAGACAGTGTAAACTCTCACTTCCAACGTGCTAAGATGGCATCTTGACCCAGAGGTCAGGTCACGGGGGACCACATGTTCCTGACCACCTACATACCACAACTTTCTAATCAGATAACTGGGTGCCAGTTTTCCTTCATCCTTACCATCAAAGAACAGCTAATTATCCATTCTTTCGTAACTATGTGGCCTCAGGCTACCTCTGTAGGCGTGGCCTAGCTAAATACTGGAGCTAATTTAGAGAGGAACATACAGGGGATCCTTCCTCATAGTGAGGGTTCAACACTGGAGACCCGGGTTCGAGGCTTTCACCAGCCAACTCCTCCTCCTCCTCCAGTCGACTCCACCAAAGACCTGCTGAGTTAGGTTTTGAAGTGATGTATACTCTGGTTCATTTGTAAATGTTTTGAGAACGTGTCATGGGGCAGTCAGTGCAGTTTTCGCAGTTCTTCATGTGACTACATTCATATCAGATTTAATTAAATTATCAATAGATATAAAGAGTAAAATAAATGTCAACTGTTAACTTTGACAGATTGGCTTCAAATGCAAGTAGCCTATACCTTGAGTCCATGCTCAAGTCATGGGGTGATGTAAGATAGTGTGAAGAGCAATCAGTATGATACGTTATCCCTTGCTCATATTTGTTCCAGTAGTTATCTGGAAGCCAAGGAGCTAGGCCCCGCCCACACAAATATTTTGAGGCTACACTGCTACAAAACAATGGACAGGTGGGTATTCCTTGATGGTAAGGTTGCAACCTGTCCTCTTAAAAATAACGTCGCTTTTAGCTCGTATGCGCGCTATGGCCAAGAGTGGATGTAATTTGAAATGAAATCGACTCACAAAAGTGACGTACTGTCCCATTTTCTGTTTGAGTCGTCCGGCCTACTCGGAAAGGTTAGGAGAGGAAACTTTCAGTTAACGTTTTTCATAAAAATTTGAAACTTTATGAGAATTTCCTGCCACCTAATCTACCAAAGGACCCTTAACTTACTGTTGTTGAAGAAACAAATCCCAAATTTATTTTCATTTTTCTATTTTCATATTACGTCCACTTTCGGCCATACTGGCAAACGGCCAAAACGCGACGTTATTTTAAGAGGACAGGTTGAAGGATCAAGGAAAACTGGCACCCAATTATCCAGTTAGCAAGTCGTGGTATCTGACTGGTCATTAACATGTGTCTCCCACGACCTGACCTCGTGGGTCAAGAGGATCACATGCTCTACACAGGGTTGGGAACGCATCCATATCTAGGTTCCAAGGGGTAATCCTGAGGTTCAGCAGGTTATAATATGATGGTGTGGTTCAGTACACGTGTGTCCCCACAGGTGTGTGATGGCTGCTCCGAGATCCCCCCCCCCTCCCCCGTCCACTCACATTACTCCGGTGCCCATCCTATTTACGTTCGCTTTTCTGGATTAATATTTCCTGTAGTCCTGGGTTTGATCCCGGGCGCCGGTGAGGACAGGTACACAGAGAATGACAAAGAGGTGTATGAGGAACCCAACAAGAGGTTCCAGGTCTTCACTATAGAACAAGGAGAGGTGGCAGTAAACCAGGCGGGTTGGAAGGGTTCGAAATGCAAGAGATGAGGTCAAGAGGCATCTGTTGGATCTGGACGTGAGAAAGGCTGTTGGATCAGACGGAATCTCACTATGGGTATTGAAAGAGTGTGCAGGAGCACTTTGCTTGCCACTCTCCACAGTGTATAGTAGGTCACTGGAGACGGGGGAGCTACCAGAATAATAGAAGACAGCTAATGTAGTCCCAATATACAAAAAGGGTGATGGACAAGAGGCACTGAACTACAGGCCAGTGTCCTTGACTTGTATACCATGCAAGGTGATACAGGTGTATGGTATACAGGTGCATTGTATACCATGCAAGGTGATGGAGAGGATCGTGAGAAAATAACCTAGTAACACATCTGGAGAGAAGGGACTTCGTGACAACCCATCACCATGGGTGCAGGGAGGTTAAATCTTGCCTTACAGGCTTAATAGAATTCTACGACTAGGTGACAAACATCAAGCAAGAAAGAGAAGGATGGGCGGACTGCATTTTTTTGGACTGTCGGAAAGCCTTTGACACAGTACCCCATAAAAGGCTGATGCATAAGCTGGAGAAACAGGCAGGAGTAACTGGTAGGGCTCTCCAGTGGATAAGGGAGTACCTAAGCAATAGGAAGCAGAGAGTTACAGTGAGGGGTGATACCTCAGATTGGCATGAAATCACCAGTGGAGTCCCACAGGGCTCTGTACTCGGACCTATCCTGTTTCTGATATACGTAAATGATATAGACTCATTCCTCTCAATATTTGCTGACGACGCCAAAATTATAAGGATTAAGACAGAGGAGGACAGCTTGAGGCTTCAAGAAGACCTGGACAAGCTGCAGGAATGGTCGAACAAATGGCTGTTAGAGTTTAACCCAAGCAAATGTAATGTAATGAAGATAGGTGTAGGGAGCAGGAGACCAGATACAAACTATCATTTGGGAGATGAAATATTTCAAGAGTCAGAGAGAGAAAGACCTGGGGGGTTGATATCACACCAGACCTATCCCCTGAAGCCCATATCAAGAGGATAACATCAGCAGCATATACCAGGTTGGCTAACATAAGAACGGCCATTAGAAACTTGTGTAAGGAATCTTTCAGATTTTTTGTATTACCTACATATCCTTTGTATACCACATATGTCAGACCAATCCTGGAGTATGCGGCTCCAGCATGGAGTCCATATCTAGTCAAGCATAAGACTAAACTGGAAAACGTTCAAAGGTTTGCCACCAGACTAGTACCCGAACTGAGGGGTATGAGCTACGAGGAGAGACTACGGGAATTAAAACCTCACGTCGCTGGGAGATAGAAGAGCTAGAGAGGACATGATCACCACATACAAGATTCTTAGAGGAATTGATAGGGTACATAAAGACAGACTATTTAACACAAGGGGCACACGCACTACGGGACACAGGTGGAAATTGAGTGTCCAAATGAGCCATAGAGACGACAGAAAGAATTTGTTCAGTGTCAGAGTGGTTAACAGGTGGAATGCATTAGGCAGTGATGTGGTGGAGGCTGACTCCATACACAGCTTCAAGTGTAGATATGATAGAGCTCAGTAGGCTCAGGAATCTGTACACCAGTTGACTGACAGTTGAGAGGCGGGACCAAAGAGCCGAAGCTCAACCCCCCGCAAGTACAACTAGGCAAGTACACACTGGCTCACTCCTAGTACTTCGTGTCCCTTCACGCATGACATTCCAAGCAGCGAGTCACTATTAACCTTTACAACCACAACATTTCTACTAGTCAGTCAATGGGTTTGGACTATTAGGTCGGCAGCCGAGAGACAAATGGCAGCCGTCAATCACACGACAGATGGTGAGGAAGTTAAATATGCAGATTATCCGTCTTAAACCTCGTTGTCTCAGACTGTTCCTGAAGCCTTTTATGTCTTCTGGTTTTACTTGTGTTTGTGAAATCCATAATTATGTCAACGACTATATGCTATAATATACCGGATGGTAATGGGGCGCGTTCGCTCAAGGAAGCTCGCATGCACGCACGCGCGCACGCACGCACGCGCGCACACACGCACGCGCCCACGCACGCACGCACAGGGGCCTCGTAGCCTGGTGGATAGCGCGCAGGACTCTTAAGTCTGTGGCGCGGGTTCGATTCCCGCACGAGGCAGAAACAAATGGGCAAAGTTTCTTTCACCCTGAATGCCCCTGTTACCTAGCAGTAAATAGGTACCTGGCAGTTAGTCAGCTGTCATGGGCTGCTTCCTGGGGTGTGTGTATGTGTGGTGTGGAAAAAAAAGTAGTTAGTAAACAGTTGATTGACAGTTGAGAGGCGGGCCGAAAGAGCAAAGCTCAACCTCCGCAAACACAACTAGGTGAATACACTCGCAATGATACCACAAGTGAAATGAAAAAATCATGAATATAAATTCGTTCCTTAATTTATATAATTATATATATGTCGTACCTAGTAGCCAGAATGCACTTCTCAGCCTACTATGCAAGGCCCGATTTGCCTAATAAGCCAAATTTTCATGAATTAATTATTTTTCGACTACCTAACCTACCTAACCTAACCTAACTTTTTCGGCTACCTCACCTAACCTATAAGGATAGGTTAGGTTAGGTAGGGTTGGTTAGGTTCGGTCATATAACTACGTTAATTTTAATTCCAATAAAAAAAATGACCTCATACATAATGAAATGGGTAGCTTTATCATTTCATAAGAAAAAAAATAGAGAAAATATATTAATTCATGAAAACTTGGCTTATTAGGCAAATCTGTCCTTGCATAGTAGGCTGAGAAGTGCGTTCTGGCTACTAGGTACGACATATTATATATATATATATATATATATATATATATATATATATATATATATATATACACACAATTATAATTATATAAAAATTATAAATCTGTGACGGTCCAGGATTCGAACCTAGACCGCCACAGATCCTAAAGGGTTTATAATTTACAATTTACTTAAATTTGTGGACCATCCAAGCCACACACACAACACACCACACACACACACACACACACACACATTTAAGGGGCCTGGTAGCTGAGTGGACAGCGCTCGGGATTCGTAATCCTAAGGACCGGGTTCGATCCCCGGCAAACAAATGTTTTTTTCACCCTGATGCGCTTGTTCACCTAGCAGTAAATAGGTACCTGGGAGTTAGACAGCTGTTATGGGCTACTGCCTGGTGTGTGTACTCACCTAATTGTGTCTGCAGGATCGAGCCTTGACTCTTGGATCCCGCCTTTCGAGCATCTGTTGTTTACAGCAATGACTATGGTCCTATTTCCCTATCATACCTAGTTTTAAAAGTGAGTGTGTGAGTGTGTGTGTGTGTGTGTGTGTGTGTGTGTGTGTGTGTGTGTGTGTGTGTGTGTGTGTGTGTGTGTGTGTGAAAAAACGAGTAGGTTGTAACAGTTGAATGATTGACAGTTGAGAGGCGGGCCGAAAGAGCAAAGCTCAAGCCGCGCAAGCACAACTAGGTGAATACAACTAGGTGAATACACATACACACATTCAGAATTGCTTTTAAATACATGGATGACGAAACACACTAAAGAAATTGTTCCGCCTTTTGTTAGGCCAACGCTAGAATATGCAGCGGTTGTGTGGTGCCCTATCTTAAGAAGCACATCAACAATCAGGAAAAGGTGCAAAGACATGCTACTAAGTGGTTCCTGGATCTGAAAGACAAGAGCTACAAGGAGAGGTTAGAGGCATTAAATATGGCAAAACTAGAAGATAGAAAAAAAGAGGTGATATGATCACTACGTACATAACAGTTACGGGAATCGACAAAATGATGGGGAAGTATTTCTGAGACCCGAAACTTCAAGAACAAGAGGTCATAGATTTAAAGTAACTAAACAAAGCTGCCGAAGATATATATATGAACCTTCACTTTCGCAGAGTGGTAGACGGTTGGGACCAGTTAGGTGAGAAGGTGGTGGAGGCCAAGACCGTCAGTAATTCAAAGTGTTATACGACAAAGAGTACTGGGAAGACGGGACACCACGAGCGTTACTATGCCCGGGTCTCCATTTCCTTCTCCATCTCCTTTCTATCATCTCTCTCATATCTCTCTCTCCCACGGAGGGTAGAACTAGCCTCGGCTACTCTATCCTTTTGAGATGTATCTTATTTGTCTCAATGAACGTACATGAACTGTCTTCCACAACATTCACCCCCCCTCACCCTCTGTCCCATGGAGCCTCCTCTTCCACCCTATCCACCTGACTCTCCTAACATCACCGCTTCTCTCCCGTCTCTCACCTCCTCTTCTTTCATCCCTCACCTCAAGCTTCCCCTCTCCTCCCGTCTATCCCCCTATCCACCTTTCTCCTCCTCTACCTTCCCTCTCTTCAAACATTTCCTTTCTTCAGTGTCCCCCTTCCCCTTCTCTCCCCTTCCCCTTCTCTCCCCTTCCCTCTCCCCCGAAAGTTATATAATGTGTGGATGGTTTCCACCAATATTTCAGACTATGAAAATTGCACGAGGGTTGGGGGGGGGGAGGTTGGATTCGTTTATTTCTTAAAGCGTGGAACTGGTGCCGATCCTGATTGGCCTATGACACCTCCACACCCCATACACGTCATGTATGAAAGTTGGGTGAGGCTAGACACGGTGTTCAGAGCCCAACCGTCGACAGATATTTGGTTATATACATATAGCTATACCATAAGAGACTGTCCAGAGTTGCAGGGCAGATGCCTGATGTCTCGGACGAGCATCAACCAAATTTGCAGGTGAGGGGGGGGGGGTGATTTCTGGTATGGGATGGAAGAAGGCTGGTCAGGGTAGGCCTAAGTT
>WNGS01043768.1:0-15897 GCA_020271785.1 Procambarus virginalis
GAAAAGGCTCGTAGAGCATCTGGAGGGAAACAGCTTTGTAACACACCACCAGCTGGGTTCAGTGATGGATATGGTGCCTCACTGGCTTAATAGAATTCTATGACCTAGCAACACAAATTAGGCAGGAAAGAGAAGGGTGGGCAGACTGCATTTTCTTGGACTGTCAGAAAGCCTTTAGTCACAGTACCTCACAAAAGGCTGTTACAAAAGTTGGAGCAGCAGGCAGGAGTAAAAGGTAAGGGCTCCAGTGGATAAGCGAGTATCTAAGTAATAGGAAACGCGAGTAACGGTGAGGGGGGAGGCATCAGAGTGGCGAGATGTCACCAGCGGGGTTCCACAGGGCACTGTACTCAAACCCATCCTGTTTCTAGTATATGTAAACGACCTTCCAGAGGGTATAGACTCATCCCCTCAATGTTTGCTGATGATGCAAAATTATGAGACGAATCAAAACAGATGAAGATAGACAGAGACTACAGGACGACCTGGAGAAATGGGAATGGTCTAGAAAATGGCTGCTAAAGTTCAACTCAGGAAAGAGTAAAGTAATGAAATTAGGCGAAGGGAGCAGAAGGCTGAACACAAGTACCATCTGGGAGGTGAAATCCTGCAGGAATCAAATAGAGAAAAGATCTGGGGATCGATATCACACCGAACCTGTCCCAGAGGCCCAATCAATAGGATATCATCAGCGGCTATGCTAGATTGGCCAATATAAGAACTGCCTTTAGAAACTTATGTAATTAATCGTTCAGGACCCTGTATACCACTTATGTAAGACCAATCCTGGAGTATGCAGCTCCAGCCTGGAGTCCATACCTAGTTAAACACAAGACGAAGTTAAAGAAGATTCAGAGGTATGCCCACCAGACTGGTCCCGGAACTGAGAGGAACGAGCTACGAGGAAAGGCTAAGGGAGCTGAACCTCACAACCCTGGAAAACAGAAGAGCAAGGGGAGACATGATAACCACCTACAAATTCTCAGGTGAATGACAGGGTGGACAAAGACAAACTCTTTAGCACGGGTGGGACACGACAAGGGAACACAGGTGGAAACTTAGTACCCAGATGAGCCACAGAGACGTTAGAAAGAATTTTTTCAGTGTCAGGGTAGTTAACAAATGGAATGCATTAAGTAGTGTTGTGTGGAGGCTGACTCCTACATAGTTTCAAATATAGATATGAAAGAGCCAATAGGCTCAGGGATCTGTACACCATTGACTGACAGTTGAGAGGTGGGACCAAAGAGCCAGAGCTCAACCCCCGCAAACACAACTAGGTGAGTACACTAGGTGAGTACACCACCCACACACACACACACACAACACACACACACACACACACACACACACACACCACACACACACAGCTAAGTCTGTACAAGATATGATGGGACTATGTCACCCAAAAGTGTCAGGAGGCAATAAGCAGATACATCCGGCCTAAAAGGAAAAATCCGAGAAGCAAAAGAAGAATCCATGGTATAATGGGCATGTATGGAAGCAAAGAAACTGAACAAAAGGCGTGGAGGAACTTCTGGAATAACAGAACACCAGAAAGCAGAGAGAGATACCAGAGAACCAGGAATGAGTATGTCAGGGTGAGAAGACAAGCAGAGAAAAGTTATGAAAATTATATAGCAAACAAAGCCAAGACCGAACTTACATCACAGAAGAAAAAAAATTACTTTTTAACCATATATCTAGGCCTAACATCGGACGAATTTGCTAAAACCTCACTTTTTTTTAATACCTGCATACCTGCTTGATGGGGTTCTGGAAGTTGTTCTACTCCCCAAGCCCGGCCCGAGGCCAGGCTTGACTTGTGAGAGTTTGGTCCACCAGGCTGTTGCTTGCAGCGGGCCCGCAGGGCCACATACCCACCACAGCCCGGTTGGTCCGGTCTGTGGTGGGTATGTGATGTCCACGGTTGTTCCGGCAATACTTCCTACACTCGCTGGGAGGATGTTGAACAACCGTGGACCTCTGATGTTTATACAGTGCTCTCTGTTTGTGCCTATGGCACCTCTGCTCTTCATTGGTTCTATTCTGCATTTTCTTCCATATCGTTCACTCCGGTATGTTATTTTACTGTGTAGATTTGGGACCTGTCCTCCAGTATCTATATTATTTGTTATCTCTTTCGTCTCCTTTCTAGTGAGTACATTTGGAGAGGTTTGAGACGATCCCAATAATTTAGGTGCTTTATCTCGTCTATACGTGCCGTATACGTTTTCTGTATTCCCTTTATTTCAGCAATCCCTCCTGCACTGAAGGGGAAAGTGAGTACTGAGCAGTACTCAAGACGGGACAACACAAGCTTGTCAAGCTTATGAGAGCTTAGACCACCAGGCTGTTGCTTGGAGCGGCACGCAGGCCAAGCGTTTATGTTCATCATCTTTAATGTTTTATAAATGTACATATTTCTAAACGATTCCACCCCTTGTCAGAACCTTATCCCTAATAATATACACACAAGACGCATCTTGTTGTGATCCCGTATCAAAGGATTGCAATATAATGAAATCTGAGAAAGATTTAAGAGGAAATTTCAGAGAATCGCGCCAACCTTCCATGCGGACGAAGCGATTCGTGAACTTATGAACAAATTTAAAAACTGGATCCGTACACGACGACGTGGGAAGACGACTACCAAGGACATAAGGTGACAGGTTATCGTCTTCTTGAGTGGTTATCTTGAGATGATTTCGGGGCTTAACGTCCCCGCGGCCCGGTCCTCGACCAGGCCTCCTTTTTGTTACACACCCCCAGGAAGCAGCCCGTAGCAGCTGTCCAACTCCCAGGTACCTATTTACTGCTAGGTAAACAGGTGCATCAGGGTGAAAGAAAGTGCACATTTCTATCCGCCAGGGATTACCCGGACCTCAGGATTACGAATCCCGAGTGCTGTCCACTCAGCTGTTAGTCCCCATATCCAAGATGAAAATTCATAGAATCTAGCGTTTGAACTGGTGAAAAAGGCTTAATACATTCAGCTACAGCATGCACTACATGAAGAGTATTATCTAAATCGTGCACCAAGGGTTCCAGAATTTGTAAATTAAATCATTAAGTAAAAACATGAATATTATGTAGGTTTTTTAAAAAAAATCGTCTGATTTCATAGAAATAGCTAATTCAGAGAGACTTTATTCTCGGCCGTGCTCCTGACAGCTGGGTGGACAGCGCTTCGGATTCGTAGTCCTGAGGTTCCGGGTTCGATCCCCGGTTGAGGCGGAGACAATGGGCAAAATGTTTCTTTCACCCTGATGCCCCTGTTACCTAGCAGTAAATGGGTACCTGGGAGTTAGACAGCTGCTACGTGCTGCTTCCTGGGGTTGTGTAACAAAAAGGAGGCCTGGTCGAGGACCGGGCTTCGGGACGCTAAGCCCCGAAATCATCTCGAGATAGCCGTAAGCTTGTGAACACTTCTGAAGACGTGTTGAATTACACGAATATGCTGAAGCAATTTCTAATCTCATTATCAATCGTGGTCAATAATGCCCAAACGTTTCCACATTATTCATCACGTACTCACCTAGTTGTACTCACCCAGTTGTGCTTCCGGGGGTTGAGCTTTGGCTCTTTGGTCCCTCCTCTCAACCGTCAATCAACTGTTACCTTACCTAGAGGTGTTTTCGAGGCTTAGCGACCCCGCTGCCCGGTCGTCGACCAGGCGACGATATTTCTCCACAAGGCGGTAAGTACCCCCACATAAACTTGAACAAATAAACATATGTAATATTATAAATATACTGTATACATATTATATATTCATACATATAATATTATAATATATGCATATAATATTATAACATCACAAACCCAACATGGAGGTGTGTGGAGGTTGCTTTAAGTCACTTCGGAAGAGTGTTGTAGGCATTGTATGTAACATTTGTAACATAAGATTTCACCTGAGTTGTACAGGATTACCTACACAATATGCAAACCGGGAAGGTACTACTGGATCTGTGAAAGTGACAGACAGATGTGGAAAAACATTACCAAACTAATGAATAACATTCCTGAAGTACACAGGCTACAATTCACACAAAAACTACCCGAAATATATGCAGAGTATATAAAGACAGCAACGAACTCTGAGCACAACCCAGGGACTGAGAATTTAGAGAGTCAAAGTAGCAATGTAGAAGGACATGGTGTCGAGGTACACAAAAATGAAGGCAATATTGTAAAGCAACTGGTGATATGAATAAGGAGGGAAAAAATGAGACGAATGAGAACATGAATGAGAAAGACGAAAGCAACAGGAGAAAGATAAGGGCAATACCGAAAATGAATGCAGAAACGAGAAAGTTGGAACAAAAAACACAAGAGGTAGCTAAGTCG
Organism: Procambarus virginalis; assembly: GCA_020271785.1. Lineage (NCBI taxonomy): Eukaryota > Metazoa > Arthropoda > Malacostraca > Decapoda > Cambaridae > Procambarus > Procambarus virginalis. Next base: position 4,351 of record WNGS01043768.1, read on the forward strand.
TGCACGGGTACAAACAAGAAGAATACAATCACAGATGAAAATATTTGCAGGTATTATGCAAAAGGACAGTGCATATATGGGCCCAGAGGCACGGAATGCTCATTCATGCACCCACGGAAATGCCGGAACTGGTTAGGGAAAGGCAGATGTCGTTTTGATACAGAGTGTAGATATTTTCACCCTAAGCTATGCAAACTCTCAGTTAACGAGAGGAAATGCTACGGTCTTCATTGCCCTGATTTCCACGTCAGAGGTACACAGAGCTATATAAGAGAGGAACTCCAATATAATAGCCCTGAAAATTTTTAGAGGCAAGCAGAAACAGAGGGAGAAACAGACAGGCAGAAACGTGGCAGGAGTACGGATGGAGAGGGAAAATGCCCAAAACTAGACTCCGGTTCGTCATCAAGCCCACACATACTACACCCCCCCAACTACACAGAGACTACCACACTCCCCAGTATCACTTCCAAAACTGGACAAACCATTGCCACAACAACACACCCTGGGTCAGGGTAGAGAGGAGGGAGAACTACCAAAACCTTCCAGAAGTGACACACAATATGGACAATCATTCATATTTGCAAACATTCAAGGTTTAAAGCCAAAGTCAAGAAATAATTAAGTTCATAAATGGCCTCCTATTAGAGTCAAACTCAATATTTGGGGCATTCACGGAAACTCATACAAGATTACATGGATGGTGAAATCTGGATTCCAAATTATAATTTATATAGATGTGATAGAAAAACTAGGTCAAATGGAGAGTAGGTCTGTATATTAAAGAGGACCTGGTATGCACAGAACTACTAAACTCAACTAATGAGGTGGTAGAGGTACTTGGAATTAAGGTAGAGAAACTAAACCTAATTATTATTTTAATATATAAACCGCCAGATACAACGGTTGAGGAATTCACAGAGCAGATGCACAAAATAGAGAACATACTTGATAACCTAGCAAACCCAGCTCCAGATATTATCTTCCTTGGAGATTTCAATTTACCGAGTCTAAGATGGAGAATGGCAAACACAAATATCATAGCAGGGAATGACCCGGGAATAACCAACACAGGTCAGAGAACTTTTGAGATTCTGTGACAAATTCTCGCTCAATCAACAGATTACAGAACCAACTAGGAACGAAAACACACTAGACTTGTTATTCACAAACAATGATGAACTAATCAGAGACATAACAATCTCAGATACTTCATACTCAGACCATAAGCTCATTGAAGTGCGAACTAGCATAAATAACGGTAGTAGATCTAAGAGACCCAACAAGCGAGAAGGAATATTCAATCAATTCAATTTCAACAATAAGAGGATCGACTGGGAAAAAATAAATGTAGACCTTGCAACCATTCAATGGGAGACGGTCTTAAGCGACAAACTCCACACAGGGATAGCTCAACTGACAGCTGAAGCTTACAAGGTCTGCTTGAAGCACGTGCCGGTGAGGGGCAGAAGAGGGACCACTCTAGAAAGAGAACGCAGACGACTGTACAGGAGAAGGAAAAAATAACGGAAATGCTTCGGCAGACACAACTATCACAAGCAAGGAAAATAAGCCTAAGCAGGGAGATCGAAGAAATAGAACAAACGTTGAAGCGATCATATGAGTCTGAGGAAATGGAATTGGAACAGAGCTATACAAGAGATAAGAAAAATCCGAAATATTTTTTCACATACGCAAATCAAAATCCAAAACCTCGACCAGTATTGGACCGTTAATTACAAATGAAGGTACGTACACAGAGGACAACAAAGAGATTAGTGAAATTCTAAGAAGCCAGTATGAGGCTATGTTTAGCACACCAATAAACAACATGAAAGTTGATGACCCAGACAGCTTCTTTATGAATGACATTCAAGCTGCAGATAATATAACGGATATTACCACAACTCGGAAGACTTTGAAAGAGAAATTGACAATATGCCTATGCACTCAGCTCCTGGGCCTGACTCATGGAATTCAATATTCATAAAGAAATGTAAAGTACCAGTAGCGAGAGCACTCAGCGTAATATGGAGAAAGAGCCTGGATACAGGGGAGATACCAGCAGCACTTAAATCTGCAGATATGGCTCCGTTGCACAAGGGGGGGGGGAGTAAAGCCTTGGCAAAAAATTTTAGGCCAGTTGCACTAACATCACACATAATAAAAGTGTTTGAAAGAGTGATTAGGAATCAAATTTCTAGTTTTATGGAAAACAATGAGTTGCACAACCCAGGACAACATGGATTTAGAGCGGGAAGATCCTGTCTGTCACAGTTACTCAACCACTGTGACAAAATCACAGAAGCCCTAGAAGAAAAGCAAAATGCAGATGTTGTATACACAGACTTTGCAAAGGCGTTCGACAAATGTGACCATGGGGTGATAGCTCACAAAATGAGGTCAATGGGAATAACTGGTAAAGTAGGACGCTGGATACTCAATTTCCTGTCGAACAGAACACAAAGAGTAACAGTCAATCAGATAAAATCGAGTCCAAGCGATGTTAAAAGCTCTGTACCTCAAGGTACAGTCCTTGCACCGCTACTGTTCCTTATTCTCATATCTGATATAGACAAAAATACACGTCACAGCTTCGTGTCGTCCTTTGCAGATGACACAAAAATCAGCATGACAATTACCTCTGCTGAAGACATTGAAAAACTACAAGCAGATGTCAACAAAGTTTTCGATTGGGCAGCAGAAAATAACATGATGTTTAACAGTGATAAATTTCAGGTACTCAGGTACGGCAAAAATGAGGATCTGAAACATAATACAGGGTACAAAACACAATCGAATCTTCCCATAGTAGAAAAACAGCATGTCAAGGATTTGGGAATAATGATGTCAGACGATCTAACGTTTAGGGAGCATAACCAAGCAAATATTGCATCAGCCAGAAAAATGATCGGATGGATTACGAGAACTTTCAAATCCAGGGATCCCATCACAATGGTTGTACTCTTCAAGTCACTTGTGTTGTCCCGTCTCGAATACTGCTCAGTACTCACTTCCCCCTTCAGAGCAGGAGAGATTGCTGAAATAGAGGAATACAGAGAACATATACGGCACACATAGACGAGATAAAGCACCTAAATTATTGGGATCGTCTCAAAGCTCTCCAAATGTACTCTCTAGAAAGGAGACGAGAGAGATACCAAATAATATACACATGAAAATACTGGAGGGCCAGGTCCCAAATCTGCACAGTAAAATAACAACGTACTGGAGTGAACAATATGGAAGAAAGTGCAAGATTGATCCAGTGAAGGGCAGAGGTGCCATAGGCACAATCAGAGAGCACTGTATAAACATCAGAGGTCCGCGGTTGTTCAACATCCTCCCAGCGACTATAAGAAATATTGCCGGAACAACCGTGGACATCTTCAAGAGAAAACTGGACTGTTTTCTAAGAGAAGTTCCGGACCAACCGGGCTGTGGTGGGTATATGGGCCTGCGGGCCGCTCCAAGCAACAGCCTGGTGGACCAAGCTCTCACAAGTCGAGCCTGGCCTCGGGCCGGGCTTGGGGAGTAGAAGAACTCCCAGAACCCCATCAACCAGGTATCAAGTTGGTCAACATAGTTTGTATGTAATTTGTATAATCTCTTACAAAAAGTCTTTGGAATTTTATTTATTATCTCATTATCATCACTTTATCCACTCTCCACTGCTTATTCCTCCCCCCTCCTCCTATCCTCCTATTTCTCTTCCTCCCTCTCCTCCTCCTCCTCCTCCCAGCTTAATGACTGTATAAGACACACACTAAAGATAAGATGCAGATACGGCCGCGCTTCCCCTTGTGAGGAGGGAGGGGTGGCGGGACACCTGATCTCCCGCACTTCACACTCCCACCCGGTAGCACCAGCCTTGTGGGTGATGTGCAGGCCTTGTGGGGTGATGTGCAGGCCTTGTGGGGTGATGTGCAGGCCTTGTGGGGTGATGTGCAGGCCTTGTGGGTGATGTGCAGGCCTTGTGGGGTGATGTGCAGGCCTTGTGGGGTGATGTGCAGGCCTTGTGGGAGATGTGCAGGCCTTGTGGGAGATGTGCAGGCCTTGTGGGGTGATGTGCAGGCCTTGTGGGTGATGTGCAGGCCTTGTGGGTGATGTGCAGGCCTTGTGGGGTGATGTGCAGGCCTTGTGGGGTGGTGTGCAGGCCTTGTGGGTGATGTGCAGGCCTTGTGGGGTGATGTGCAGGCCTTGTGGGTGATGTGCAGGCCTTGTGGGAGATGTGCAGGCCTTGTGGGGTGATGTGCAGGCCTTGTGGGTGATGTGCAGGCCTTGTGGGGTGATGTGCAGGCCTTGTGGGGTGATGTGCAGGCCTTGTGGGTGATGTGCAGGCCTTGTGGGGTGATGTGCAGGCCTTGTGGGTGATGTGCAGGCCTTGTGGGGTGATGTGCAGGCCTTGTGGGTGATGTGCAGGCCTTGTGGGGTGATGTGCAGGCCTTGTGGGGTTATGTGCAGGCCTTGTGGGGTGATGTACAGGCCTTGTGGGGTGATGTACAGGCCTTGTGGGGTGATGTACAGGCCTTGTGGGGTGATGTGCAGGCCTTGTGGGTAATGGTCTCTGCGCTCTGGCCTCGAGAGGTTAGAAGTGTTGCTTGGGTTCACATGTTTCTAGTTATATGAAACATTTGCATTTTTAACCGTGAGGCGAGTGGAGAGACCGGGCCGAGGCGAGTGGAGAGACCGGGCCGAGGCGACTGGAGAGACCGGGACCGCGTCTTCTCTCTCCCCCCTTCCAGCACTGTGCCAGAGATATTTACATCCTCCTCCTTCCTCTTGTCGCATTACCATTTCCTTTATCTCTTCCTGATCTTTATTGGGGCATATATAGCTCCCCTTTGCTCTCTCTCTCTCGCTCTGGATGTTAGTATTATCTCACACTCTCCTCCACTCTTCTTACGGAGCGTCTTATGCAGGGTTTGCTGCTGGTGTTTGATAATTGATTTATCTCTCTTTGATTTCATTTGTGGTGGTAATTATGACCGCGTATGTGCACGCTGCTCCCTCAAGCCCCACACATAATTAGCGGACCTCTCAAGCCTCAGTTCGTCAATCACTGATCAAATGTTAATAGGATTTAAAAATCGTATATTCTGGAGGAAGGTTTTTCTCTAATGCACCTGTCATTAAACACAACAGCATTGTGACTATTAATAATTTTCTTTTGGAAATTTCTATTCTACGCAAATATCTTCTACCATCTGGAGGGTGAAGAAACACTAGATCACTTAATCTTTTCATGTTTCTTGTTCGACGTATCGTCAGCAGTGTGACATCTTCAGGAGTACTCTCTGTTGTACTAACACAGCTATACTGAGCTTACATCATTGACTGATGAAGATTAAGCCACCAAAGAGATGGCACGGGTAGGAATAGCCCGGAATCTATTAAGACAAAAACATATCATTCCTACACACCAGGATATATATCGGTGATGGAATTAGGACGCTCCAAACGAAGGCATACTACTAAACCTTAAAAGAATCACGAGCAAGGACCAAGATCTCCAACCGGAACTACCAAACCTACGGGACAGGGCCGTGTACAATGATGGTTTGTCAGAGGAGGCAGAGATGTTGATTCTCACGAGGGAAGACGTACGAGTGTTATAATAAATGACAGGACGAATCCTTGCATTTTCACTGCAAGGTTTGTAATTCTATATTCTGTACTATTGGAAAACTTGTTCACTACGAATTACAATGTATAATTGTCTTGTAAAACTTTTATATAATTTAATTTATATTGTATTTTCTTAAATAAAGATAAAAAAAAAATTATGTCTCGTATCACCTTCTTGTATGCCTGAGTGAATGTGTTTTTATTTTTATAATACACTACAATGTCTCCTCTTGGGCGGACCGATTTTCCACCTCTAAAGCCTGATTATCCCCCGAATATATATATATATATATATATATATATATATATATATATATATATATATATATATATATATATATATATATCGTACCTAGTAGCCAGAACGCACTTCTCAGCCTACTATGCAAGGCTCGATTTGCCTAATAAGCCAAGTTTTCATGAATTAATTGTTTTTCGACTACCTAACCTACCTAACCTAACCTAACCTAACTTTTTCGGCTATCTAACCTAACCTAACCTATAAAGATAGGTTAGGTTAGGTAGGGTTGGTTAGGTTCGGTCATATATCTACGTTAATTTTAACTCCAAAAAAAAAAATGACCTCATACATAATGAAATGGGTAGTTTTATCATTTCATAAGAAAAAAAATAGAGAAAATATATTAATTCATGAAAAATTGGCTTATTAGGTAAATCGAGCCTTGCATAGTAGGCTGAGAAGGGCGTTCTGGCTACTAGGTACGACATATATATATATATATATATATATATATATATATATATATATATATATATATATATATATATATATCGTTCATAAGTTATATTTCCTGGTATGTCACGTCAGGAAGTTGATGTTTATTTAAGTTTAACTTCCAACGCTCTTCAAGCTCTAATTCTAACTTCCTATTGTTTTCACGCTCCAACTCGATATTCTCTCCTTCAACTTTAGCTGTATACTCTTCCCTCCACAATTTTCCCTCTTTGTATACTTTTTCACATCTTTCACTGTGCAACAGTTGAAAGTCTCTCCTCCGTACCCTCTCCTCCCGTGTTTATCAACCTTTAACTTGTTCCTTTCAACTACCTTCAACCCCCCCCCTTCCCATCCATTCTTTTTCTGCCCCTACTTTCTGCCCTCCTCAATCACCCCTTCCCCCTCATTCTGTGTCTACTGTCTACCCTTACCTATCACCACCACCATCATAAACATCTTCCCCAGCCTGACAACAGCCACTATCATCACCATCAATTACCCCTTACCCCCCCTTCCCTTGAAGGGGGAGGATGTCCCCCCCCCCCTTCTCTAGACAAGAACCACACTCTTATCTCCCAACACCTCCTCCATAGGCTACAGGAAGCTGAAAAACATTTAAAAACTTCAATAAGAACTCACTCAAGTCACTCTATAAAGCTTGTTTGAGGTCAGTACTATAATTAGCAGGACTGGCATCAATATCTCGTTCCATATACGATTTAACTATAAACAAAGTTCCCATAGTTTACAAGTGCCTAAATTTAGAGGACTAGGCTATAGGGACAGGTTAAGGGAGATCAGTTTCACAGCCTGAGAGGAAAGAAGGAACAGGTGGAACATAATCACTACATACAAGATACTTAGGATAATAGAAAAGGTGAAAACGGATACGTTCGCTCCAGTATCATATGATTTTACTGGGCAGATTTGGGATCTGGCCTTCGTGTATGTTTTATGTATACATTAAGTGCTGCTGCATATGTGATGCTGAGTTGGGATCGAGTTCGTGAAAATAAGTGGTTCTCCGCGCTTCTGACAGAATTAATATCCCATACTCCTTGCACTCAAGTGAGAGAATGTTTCCTTGCACTCAAGCTAAAGAATGTTTCCTTGCACTGAAGCTAAGACATTTAAGTGACTGCCATCCTTGCTTGCACTCAGGTAATCAAGACATGCAACATGCCTGTACCTGAAGAATAACACACATCAAATCATCAGTGGTAGAATGAAAGTCTATTTCCTATGGATCCCATAATATACTGGCACCCGAGTGAATGACTGATAAGTCAGCCTAACAAAGCTTATGCTCTTAATGATGGTGTTGATTACCACACTGCATTGTGCGCAGAACTATACTGAGAACACGTTTTGCGCAGGACTATACTGAGAACACGTTGTTCGCAGGACTATACTGAGAACACGTTTTGGGCAGGACTATACTGATGTAACACCAATAGGTGTTTGGTTTAGTATTATTATATATATACATATAGTTCATGAGTCACAGACAAGGATTTATTTGAGAGGCGCCAGCTTGTCGGCCTGGATCTCACACCTCTAAGTGTTAATGACCACCAAGTGACCTGAGGTCATATCATGCAAATTTCACCTTGCTGCCGCTAATCGGATAATTGTAGCCTGGTAGCCTTCAAACATGCCGACGTTTAATGAGTGGCTGGTAGAGTGCCGGAGGCTATCTACTTGTGGGCGGAGTTAGCTACTAGGTTTCCCAATATATACTCGGAGAGCTATCGATTCGAGAGCAGAAGGAGCATAAGAAGCGATAGGAGACCAGCCAGCAGAGGCCAGCCGTCGAGACAGGCTGTCAGCTGGTGGGGCGGGAGAGTCTCTACCAACTACAGACCCCCCCCCTCCCCCCTCTCTATTCAACGTAGACTCAGGCACTTGGTGAGTTGAGCATTAAGGTGACTTGGTCGTGTTTACAGGTGCTGTGTGATTATAAGGGGCAGACAGTTGTAGGGTTCTCGAATTCTTGGATGATGACTCACTTTGAATATAAATCTTTGACATCAAATTGGAGTGCTTAAGTTATGATACTTATCATGTGAAATATAATTGAATTTATTATTAAAATTGTGTTTAACTTTGTTCCCTAGAGTTTTTGAGTGAGATGAGAAAACCCCAGCGGTTACTGGTTTCATGATTTTCATGAGTACATGATAAAGATGGAACAGACTAATAATGACCTCGTGGTAACATCTTTGAGTATATTGTGATACAGACAAGTTCCATTCCTTGTCTGGTATGTAATGGTCTAGAATGGATGGTGGCAGCTATTTCTAACTCTTCTACTTCTACTATCTACTTTTCTACTTCTACCAATCTACCCTTCTACCTCTTCTACTTATCCTACTCACTTCCCACTTACTCAATATTCAATTCCCCCCCCCCACCCGTTACACTGAGAACACGTTGTGCGCAGGACTATACTGATGTAACACGGTGTGCGCAGGACTATACTGATGTAACACGTTGTGCGCAGGACTATACTGATGTAACACGTTGTGCGCAGGACTATACTGAGAACACGTTGTGCGCAGGACTATACTGAGAACACGTTGTGCGCAGGACTATACTGATAACACGTTGTGCGCAGGACTATACTGATAACACGTTGTGCGCAGGACTATACTGATGTAACACGTTGTGCGCAGGACTATACTGATAACACGTTGTGCGCAGGACTATACTGAGAACACGTTGTGCGCAGGACTATACTGATGTAACACGTTGTGCGCAGGACTATACTGAGAACACGTTGTGCGCAGGACTATACTGATGTAACACGTTGTGCGCAGGACTATACTGATGTAACACGTTGTGCGCAGGACTATACTGATGTAACACGTTGTGCGCAGGACTATACTGAGAACACGTTGTGCGCAGGACTATACTGAGAACACGTAGTGCGCAGGACTATACTGATAACACGTTGTGCGCAGGACTATACTGATAACACGTTGTGCGCAGGACTATACTGATGTAACACGTTGTGCGCAGGACTATACTGATAACACGTTGTGCGCAGGACTATACTGAGAACACGTTGTGCGCAGGACTATACTGATGTAACACGTTTGTGCGCAGGACTATACTGAGAACACGTTGTGCGCAGGACTATACTGATGTAACACGTTGTGCGCAGGACTATACTGATGTAACACGTTGTGCGCAGGACTATACTGAGAACACGTTGTGCGCAGGACTATACTGAGAACACGTTGTGCGCAGGACTATACTGAGAACACGTTGTGCGCAGGACTATACTGATGTAACACGTTGTGCGCAGGACTATACTGATGTAACACGTTGTGCGCAGGACTATACTGAGAACATGTTAGGCAAAGTGAAATTTGAACTCTCGTTCCATCGATATAATAGTCGCTTGTCTCTGTGCGCTCTTTGCGCGTCTACTTATCAATGGAGCTATTTTCCACTAACTGCCATGCCACCTGGTGCCGTAAGGAGTAGTTATTTACGTATACATATATTAGTCTCCATCGCCTCGAACGAGAGACCTCACTATTATGCATCATTAAAATATTAAGAGTGACAGTTCCAAATGTAGACGCTTAAATAATTCATTTAGAGACCAGACTCATGGCAGAATGTGCAAGATAACACCAATGGAAAGATAGCGGGCAATATATACCTTTAATAGACTATTTTATAAAATGAATGGCTAACGCCCATACAGTCTCAACTGTATCTGAAGGGATCTCAACGCCCATACAGTATAAGGGACATATTTAGCCGACCTTAGCTGAGGTTCCGAGTTCGATCCCCGGTGCAGGCGGAAACAAATGGGCAAAATGTTTCTTTCACCCTGATGCTCCTGTTAATTATCAGTAATAGGTACCTGGGAGTTAGACAGCTGCTACGGGCTGGTTCCTGGGGGTGTGTAACAAAAAGGAGGCCTGGTCGAGGACCGGGCCGCGAGGACGCAAAGCCCCGAAATAATCTCAAGATAACCTGGTTGATACCTGGTTGATGGGGTTCTGGGAGTTCTTCTACTCCCCAAGCCCGGCCCGAGGCCAGGCTTGACTTGTGAGAGTTTGGTCCACTAGGCTGTTGCTTGGAGCGGCCCGCAGGCCCACATACCCACCACAGCCCGGCTGGTCCGGAACTCCTTGGAGGAATAAATCTAGTTTCCTCTTGAAGATGTCCACGGTTGTTCCGGCAATATTTCTTATGCTTGCTGGGAGGACGTTGAACAACCGTGGACCTCTGATGTTTATACAGTGTTCTCTGATTGTGCCTATGGCACCCCTGCTCTTCACTGGTTCTATTCTGCATTTTCTTCCATAGCGTTCACTCCAGTACGTTGTTATTTTACTGTGTAGATTTGGGACCTCAAGATAACTTATCTTTTTAAGCGTTCACAAAGAGACTTAATAACCACCAAGGGTGCCTGATCAACCAGGCTGTGTACTCAAGTGTCTTCATCTGACTTACTTAACTGTGGCAGCGTCCAACAGTCAGGTTTATCATACTGGTAACCTGGAGGCCCAGGTCAGGGACCGGCAGTAGGGACATTATCCCCGGAACCAGCTCAGGGTATCTTGAAGGATGGCACCCCACGTCACAGGAGGCTGTCACTCACCCACGTCACAGGAGGCTGTCACTCACCCCCCCGTCACAGGAGCTGTCACTCACCCCCCCGTCACAGGAGGCTGTCACTCACCCCCACGTCACAGGAGGCTGTCACTCACCCCCCACGTCACAGGAGGCTGTCACTCACCCCAACGTCACAGGAGGCTGTCACTCACCCCCACGTCACAGGAGGCTGTCACTCACCCCCCGTCACAGGAGGCTGTCACTCACCCCCCCGTCACAGGAGGCTGTCACTCACCCCCACGTCACAGGAGGCTGTCACTCACCCCCCACGTCACAGGAGGCTGTCACTCACCCCCACGTCACAGGAGGCTGTCACTCACCCCCACGTCACAGGAGCTGTCACTCACCCCCCGTCAAGGAGGCTGTCATTCACCCCCGTCACAGGAGGCTGTCACTCACCCCCCCGTCACAGGAGGCTGTCACTCACCCCCACGTCACAGAGGCTGTCACTCACCCCCACGTCACAGGAGGCTGTCACTCACCCCCACGTCACAGGAGGCTGTCACTCACCCCACGTCACAGGAGGCTGTCACTCACCCCCC
>WNGS01043769.1:0-24290 GCA_020271785.1 Procambarus virginalis
TGTGTTGCAACACTCACAACATGTGAATGTATTTGTGTTATGTCTGAGTATTATTGGTTCTCTTTGAATGTAGATGAAGGGAAAATATTTGAAACATAAATTATAACCCGTTATAAAATAATTTTCCCTCCATCTGGTGTTTCTAGGTTTCAACACTTGAGGCCAACTATAAGAAAAATCAATATCTGATCTATACGTCAAATACACTGATATTGTCTTTATTTGCTCTCATTCGTTCTTTACTAAAAAACACAAATCATACTTATAGAATTTCTATCATGTTGTCATTGTAAGAAAAATCTTGAAATGTACAAAATCAGCTTTAGGTCTGAGTAATATTTCAGCTTTAAACAAGAAGAAACTCTGATTATTAAGGTGAACAATAGGTGAACACGCCTAGATGAACACTAGGTGAACACGCCTAGGGAACACGCTTAGGTGAACACGCCTAGGGGAACACTAGGTGAACACGCCTAGATGAACACTAGGTGAACACGCCTAGGTGAACACACCTAGGGAACACGCCTAGGTGAACACGCCTAGGGAACACGCTTAGGTGGACACGCCTAGGGGAACACTAGGTGAACACGCCTAGGGGAACACTAGGTGAACACGCCTAGGTGAACACTAGGTGAACACGCCTAGGTGAACACGCCTAGGGAACACTAGGTGAACACGCCTAGGGGAACACTTGGTGAACACGCCTAGGAGAACACTAGGTGAACACGCCTAGGGGAACACTTGGTGAACACGCCTAGGGGAACACTAGGTGAACACGCCTAGGGGAACACTAGGTGAACACGCCTAGGGGAACACTTGGTGAACACGCCTAGGTGAACACTAGGTGAACACGCCTAGGGGAACACTTGGTGAACACGCCTAGGTGAACACTAGGTGAACACGCCTAGGGGAACACTAGGTGAACACGCCTAGCGGAACACTTGGTGAACACGCCTAGGAGAACACGCCTAGGGGAACACTGGGTGAACACGCCTAGGGGAACACTAGGTGAACACGCCTAGGGGAACACTAGGTGAACACGCCTAGGGGAACACTAGGTGAACACGCCTAGGTGAACACTAGGTGAACACGCCTAGGGGAACACTAGGTGAACACGCCTAGGAGAACACGCCTAGGGGAACACTGGGTGAACACGCCTAGGTGAACACTAGGTGAACACGCCTAGGTGAACACTAGGTGAACACGCCTAGGTGAACACTAGGTGAACACGCCTAGGAGAACACGCCTAGGGGAACACTGGGTGAACACGCCTAGGTGAACACTAGGTGAACACGCCTAGGTGAACACTAGGTGAACACGCCTAGGTGAACACTAGGTGAACACGCCTAGGAGAACACGCCTAGGGGAACACTGGGTGAACACGCCTAGGTGAACACTAGGTGAACACGCCTAGGGGAACACTAGGTGAACACGCCTAGGAGAACACGCCTAGGGGAACACTGGGTGAACACGCCTAGGGGAACACTAGGTGAACACGCCTAGGGGAACACTAGGTGAACACGCCTAGGGGAACACTAGGTGAACACGCCTAGGTGAACACTAGGTGAACACGCCTATGTGAACACTAGGTGAACACGCCTAGGTGAACACTAGGTGAACACGCCTAGGGGAACACTAGGTGAACACGCCTAGGGGAACACTAGGTGAACACGCCTAGGTGAACACTAGGTGAACACGCCTAGGGGAACACTAGGTGAACACGCCTAGGGGAACACTAGGTGAACACGCCTAGGTGAACACTAGGTGAACACGCCTAGGAGAACACGCCTAGGGGAACACTGGGTGAACACGCCTAGGTGAACACTAGGTGAACACGCCTAGGGGAACACTAGGTGAACACGCCTAGGGGAACACTAGGTGAACACGCCTAGGTGAACACTAGGTGAACACGCCTAGGTGAACACTAGGTGAACACGCCTAGGGGAACACTAGGTGAACACGCCTAGGGGAACACTAGGTGAACACGCCTAGGTGAACACTAGGTGAACACGCCTAGGTGGACACGCCTAGGGGAACACTAGGTGAACACGCCTAGGTGAACACTAGGTGAACACGCCTAGGTGAACACTAGGTGAACACGCCTAGGTGAACACTAGGTGAACACGCCTAGGGGAACACTAGGTGAACACGCCTAGGTGAACACTAGGTGAACACGCCTAGGAGAACACTAGGTGAACACGCCTAGGGGAACACTGGGTGAACACGCCTAGGGGAACACTGGTGAACACGCCTAGGGGAACACTTGGTGAACACGCCAAGGGGAACACTAGGTGAACACGCCTAGGGGAACACTAGGTGAACACGCCTAGGTGAACACTAGGTGAACACGCCTAGGGGAACACTAGGTGAACACGCCTAGGGGAACACTAGGTGAACACGCCTAGGGGAACACTAGGTGAACACGCCTAGGGGAACACTAGGTGAACACGCCTAGGGGAACACTTGGTGAACACGCCTAGGGGAACACGCCTAGGGAAACACTAGGTGAACACGCCTAGGGGAACACTTGGTGAACACGCCTAGGGGAACACGCCTAGGTGAACACTAGGTGAACACGCCTAGGTGAACACTAGGTGAACACGCCTGGAGAACACTTGGTGAACACGCCTAGGAGAACACGCCTAGGGGAACACTAGGTGAACACGCCTAGGAGAACACTAGGTGAACACGCCTAGGGGAACACTAGGTGAACACGCCTAGGGGAACACTAGGTGAACATGCCTAGGGAACACTAGGTGAACACGCCTAGGTGAACACTTGGTGAACACGCCTAGGGGAACACTTGGTGAACACGCCTAGAGGAACACTAGGTGAACACGCCTAGGGGAACACTAGGTGAACACGCCTAGGGGAACACTGGGTGAACACGCCTAGGGGAACACTAGGTGAACACGCCTAGGGGAACACTAGGTGAACACACCTAGGGGAACACTAGGTGAACACGCCTAGGGGAACACTAGGTGAACACGCCTAGGGGAACACTAGGTGAACACGCCTAGGGGAACACTAGGTGAACACGCCTAGGGGAACACTAGGTGAACACGCCTAGGTGAACACTAGGTGAACACGCCTAGGGGAACACTAGGTGAGCACGCCTAGGGGAACACTAGGTGAACACGCCTAGGGGAACACTAGGTGAGCACGCCTAGGGGAACACTAGGTGAACATGCCTAGGTGAAAACGTCTAGCTGAATACGTTTAGGTGAATACACAAGGTGAACACATATGGTGAACATATTAACTATAAACAACCTATCCAAAAATTATGAATTGGATAAATACAAAGTTCAAAACTTCGATGATATAGCTAAAATAATTTTTGAGAACTTTATATACTTCATTTGCTTAAATTTATTTTAGATCCATGCTGAATATAAAATATATTTTTGTTCTCTCTCCGATGGTCAAAGTGGTTGGGCACCGCTTCTTCAATCCGTCTTTATATATCCCAGCTCATCCTAATATCCTTAACAAGTGCTATATAATCATACTAGGGCAGTAATTTCACCTCATTATTACTTTACCTTACCTTACCTCACCTCACCTCACCTTACCTTACCTTACCTCACCTTCTCCTCCCCATCCGGCCCGTTGGTGCCGTGAGGGGGCTTAGTGGACGGCTGCCGGAGTTTCCTGCCGACCATTTGCTTGTTTTGGTTATTCCTTTGGACTTCTTCTATTTTGACGCCCGGGTGCTTGACGAGGCATACTCTTGCACCCGTAGAACTGTAGTACCCGACGTCTCGAGCGAGGGGAACCTTTTATTGTAAATCCTCCTTCGTCGCTGAACCCGATCTCGACGGACTGACTGTTCTTAAGGTGGCGTTTGTGGGGCGTATACTCGCGACGCACCCTAGTAGGCCCCGGCATGATCGGCGATAGCTTCCTGTTGGGTGTCCTGCCTCTAATTGTGGCTCCATGGTGGGTATGGGGGCACATTCATGGATGAATTTATCACTCTTCATCTGTATTTCATTGAATGTTCCTGTTGTACCCTCTCGGGCTCGTGGGGTGGGCGACCAAGCCCCCGAGTCGGCCTGTCTTAGAAAACCGGGCTCTGTAGCCTCTGCTGCGTTGGGCCCGACCTTGCTCCTCCTTTGACTCTCCTGACTTCTTCCCCCAGCTCCCCTTCCTCCTCTGTGGTTGGGTCGAGCCTCAAGCCCCCAGTGGTGACCACTTCGTCCCCTGGTGTGGCTAAGTCTCTCGTTGTGAATACTGCGCCTTTTGTCCCCCTCTCTCTGGGGGTTCTCAACGCCGTCCGCGCCACGGCCGCACTCGCTCGATTCCTTCCCGTACTGATGCGTATCAGGCCTTGTTTGGTCCTGTTTCAGAGGTTAAGTACTTTGATCTCATTCCTGTTGATTCTGCTCCTCCTGACGATTTCTCCCTCCATCGGCATCTTGTTGATTCCGTGGATGCGTCTGTTACCTACAACCCCACTCGTCTTGGTACATGTGTCGTTGCTGCTCCTTCTCAGGATGCAGCTTCCGCTTGGCTGCCTTATCCTGCCTTCTCAAGATCCCTGTTCGGGTCTCAAAGAACGCTCGGTTGAATGCCAGTGTTGGCACTATTCTCCTCCCGCCCCATATTGAGACCGGTGTTCGGAATCTGCAGGACTGCCACGATGACATTCGGCATATCTTTGATGCCCAAGGCCATTCTGTCTTCCAGGTAGACTCGTTTACTCGTCCCCCTCGTGGTCGTCGCCGTCAACCCCTTCGGGTTGTGACGATCACCTATGATGGTAGGACCCTTCCATCCTCTGTCATTCTTGCTGGTGCCAGGTGCTCTGTCCAGGAGTATATTCCTTCTCCTCGGCTTTGTAACAAGTGCTGGAGGTTTGGGCATGGTGCCCTCCGCTGCTCTGGGACTGTCTCTCTCTGTCCTTTGTGTGGGGGTGAAGGTCACTCTAAGTCGGAGTGCACTTCTCCCCAGGCTCGCTGCCTCAACTGTGGTGAGGCCCGTCCTACCTTCTCCGTGCCTGTATCCATTACAAGCTTGAGGCAGCTGTCCTCACCTTGAAGCACCAGGAGCGTTTATCTTTTCCTGAGGCGAGGCGCCAGGTTCGCCGGCTCCCGCCTTATGCTAATGTCTCTTATGCTCGCGTGTTGCGCTCTTCCTCTCCTCGTCCTTCCCACCTTCCTCAGACTCACAACCGTTTTCGGGTCTTGGACCCTGATACGCCCACTGCCCCCTCCTCTGTTCCTTTGAGTTCTGTCCCGAAGGATCCCCCTCCTGGTCCTCTGTCTGGGGTTCCCTTTCTTTCTACCAGGTCTGTCATGTCTCCTGTGTCTTCTTCCTCGTCTCCCTCCGATCCTCCTTCCCATCCTTCTCCTCCATATATTGACTCTCCCCGCCGCCTGTCAGTGCAGGCTGATATCCATCGCTCTCCTAACGGCCGTCGTGTGTGCTCTCGTTCCGCTTCTCCTGTTGAGACGCTGGAATCCGTTGCCCAGTACGTAGTTGCTGGGACACCGGTCTCTTTAAGTCAAAAGCATAAGCCTGGCTCCTCTCCTTCCTCCTCCCCGGTGGGTAAGAAGGCTTTGCTTTCTTCCTCGGCCACTACTACTGTCTCTATTGCTCCTTCCCCTCCCATTTCAGTAGTTGCGCCGCCTGTTCCTGCTATGGAAGTTTCTTTGGCCCCTGCTTCCCTCTCGGTCGCTGCCCTTGCTGAGGTGTGCTCCCCTCTTTCTACTCCCCTTCTTCCTGCCGCTGTCGATGACTGCTCCTATCCGTTGTCTCCTCCTCTTCCTCCTCCTCCTCCGGACTCCGCCCGCCCACCTCTGGTCTGTTCTCCCGCTTCCTTCCATGCGTCTTTTCTCAGTTTACCCATGCCCCCTAACCCTGACTTTGCTGACCCTGATCCCGACACTGATATTCTTTAACGTGCTATGTTGCTCTTTCGCCTTTGTTTCTTCCTTGTTCTCTGTTGTTGTCCTTTCTCTTCTCGTCGATGTCTATTCTTCAATGGAACGTTCGAGGGTTACGCCAATTTCCTCGAACTCCAACTTCTGATTTCGCGGTTTTCGCCCCTTTGTGTCTGTCTCCAGGAGCCGATGCTTGGTGTTCGTCCTGGTCGTTTTCTTGGCTATTCCTTTCTCTCCCCCCCCCCGAGCTGTTGCTGGGGCTCCTAATTCTTCTGCTCTCTTGATTCGCTCTGATGTTCCCTTTGTCCCCTTACTTTTTCCTTCGCCTCTCCATTGTTCTGCTGCTCGTATCTTTGTGGGGAAATGGTACACAGTTTGTTCCATTTATCTCCCCCCGAGTGTCCCGCTTTCTCTTCCTGATCTGAAACACCTCTGGACTCCTTGCCGGAGCCTGTGCTCCGGCTGGGTACTTCAATTGTCGTCATTCTCTTTGGGGTGACGTTCTGACGAATACCCGGGGTCGCCTTCTTGAGCCGTTTCTCCTCTCTTCTTCCCTGTCTTTCTGAATTCTGGTGAGCCCACTCATTTGGACTCTCGGACTCGCACCCTTTCCTGTCTTGATCTTTCTCTTTGCTCTTCTTCTCTTTACTTAGATTTCACGTGGCAGGTTCTTATGGACCTCCATGGCAGTGACCATTTCCCCATCCTTGTTTCCTTTTTCTCTTTTCGCCCTTCCCTCTCCTTCCCTAGGTGGCAGTTTGCTAAAGCGGACTGGAACCTCTTTACCCTCAGTGCTGCTCTCTCTGGCCTCTCCCTTCTTGCTCTCCCTCGCGCTCTCCTCCTTTTTCATGACACTGTCTTCGACGCTGCCCTCCGCTCTATTCCTTGCTCTTCCTCTCGGGGTCCACACAAGTGCGTTCCCTAGTGGAATGCGGACTGTGCTCGGGCTGTCCGCTGTAAGCGTGCAGCCTGGAAGAGGCACCGCCGTCAGCAGACGGCTGATTCTTTTCTTTTCTTTCGGAAAGCGAGTGTGGTGGCCGGTAGGGCCATCCATATGGCTCAACGTGAATGTTGGGCATCTTATGCCTCCACAATTACGTCCGAAACTCCCCTGCCACAGATCTGGAAGCGTATCCGCAAGACAGCGGGTAAGTTCGTTCCCGATGTTTCA
Organism: Procambarus virginalis; assembly: GCA_020271785.1. Classification (NCBI taxonomy): domain Eukaryota; kingdom Metazoa; phylum Arthropoda; class Malacostraca; order Decapoda; family Cambaridae; genus Procambarus; species Procambarus virginalis. The sequence continues at coordinate 7,060 of WNGS01043769.1, forward strand.
CCGATCCTTCACCTCCGTGGTACTCTTGTGGCGGACCCGTTGCAGGTCGCTACTGAACTGGGTTCCCACTTTTCTTCTCTTAGCTCTGGTCTTCATCTTCCCCAATCTTTCCTTCTTCGTAAACCTGTCCTTGAGTCTCGTCCTTTAGATTTCTGCACTCGTCTTTGACTTCCCTATAACGATCCCTTCTCTCTCTCTCTCTCTGAACTTCGTTGTGCCCTCGCCCTCTGCGGTTCTACGGCGGCGGGCTCCGATGGTATTCATTATGAGATGCTTCGCCATCTCCCTCCGTGCACGTATCAGTATTTACTGAGTCTGTTTAATCGGATCTGGTAGTCGTCATCAGTCCCTGAGGACTGGCTCGATGCCGTTGTCCTTCCTGTTCGCAAACCAGGGTCTCTGGGACCTTCCCCTAAGGACTTTCGCCCTATTGCCTTCACAAGTTGTGTCTGCAAACTCTTTGAACGTATGGTTAACGTTCGTCTGATGCGGTTCCTGGAACACCATCTCCCCCTCTCCCCTTCTCAATTTAGTTTCCGCAAGTGCCGCAGCACGACAGATGTCCAGGTGAACTTGGAGGTCTATATTCGTACTGCTTTTGCTGCGAGGACCTCCGTTGTTGCCGTCCTTTTTGACCTGGAAAAGGCTTACGACACCACTTGGCAATATCATATTCTATTCCAGCTTCATTCTTTTGGCCTTCGTGGCCATCTCCCTTTCTTTCTCCGCAGTTTCCTCTCTCGTCGTTCCTTTCGGGTGAGGCTTGGTACTGCTCTCTCTGCCTCTTTTCAGCAATACGAAGGTGTGACTCAGGGTAGTGTTCTGAGCACTATTTTTCTGGTTGCTCTCAATGGTCTTCTTTCCTCTCTTCCTTCAGGTGTCTTCTCCGCTCTCTATGTCGATGATCTTACCCTTTACTGTCAGGGTGATGATTTGCCTCACCTTCAGCGCCGGCTTCAACTTGCGATTGATGCCATGTCGTCTTGGGCCACCGATCATGGCTTCAAGTTCTCTGCTTCTAAGATATGTGCCATGTCTTTTACTCGGAAACGGGTCGTTCTTCGTCCCTCTTTGTCACGTTATGGTCATCCCCTTCAGTACAAAGATTCCAAGAAGCTTTTGGGGTTATTCCTTGACACTCGTTTGTCTTGGTCTCCCATATCTCTTACCTCCGTGTTGAATGCTCTAAGGCCCTTACCCTCCTTTGGGTATTGTCCCATACTTCTTGGGGAGCGGATAGGCGCACTCTCCTTGCTTTACATTCCTCTCTCGTCCTGTCTAAGCTCGATTATGGTTGCCCTGCTTACTCGTCTGCTTCTCCTTCTGCTCTTCGCCGTCTTGATGCTTTGCACCTTACTGGGTTGCGTCTCAGTTCTGGTGCCTTTCGTTCGACTCCCGTCCTTTGCCTGTATGTTGACACTGGCTTCCTGTCTCTCCAGGACCGCCGTGATCGCTACTGTCTTCGCTGTCTTGCGCGGTCTTTACAACATCCTTCATCTCGCCTCTGTCGTGCTTTACTTTTCACCCCTCCTGTGGTTCCTGTTCCTCTTCACCACCTCCCTCTTTCTGTGCGGTTATCTCGCTTACAGGATTCTATTTCCGTTCGTGTTTCTAATGTTTCTCCTCGTGTTGTTCCTTCTTTGCCCCCGTGGAGAGTCCCCCTTCCGCAGTTTTGTACGTCCTTGACCCGCATCACTAAAGCTTTTACCCCTCCTATGGTTCTAAAACGCTTTTTCCTTGAGCACTTTTCTTCTCACTCCCGCTCCGTTTCTGTCTTCACCGATGGGTCTAAGTCTGTGGACGGTGCTGGCTACTCTGTTGTTTTTCCTGATCGCATTTATATGTGTCGCTTACCTCCGGAGACTAGCATCTTTACAGCAGAGCTTTATGCTATTCTCTATGCTCTTCATCTCCTGCTTTCTCGTTGTCAGTCTTCCTTTGTAGTTGTTGTTGACTCTCGTAGTGCCCTCATGGCTCTCGGGCCCTTTAATCCGGTTCATCCAGTAGTTGTCGAGATCCAGCATTGGCTGTTTCTTATTCACAGTAAATTTAAGTCGGTTGAGTTTTGTTGGGTTCCCAGCCATATTGTGTGTCTTTAAATGAGCGTGCGGATGCTGCCGCCAAGGAAGCTGTCCGCTCTTGTCCCATCTCTCGTAAAGGTATTCCATATTCCAACTTTTACCCGGTTATCCATTCCTCCATCCTTACCCGTTGGCAGGCTTCTTGGTCGTCTGTTGCTGGTAACAAACTACGTACTCTTAAATGTTGTGTTTCCTCATGGCCGTCCTCCTACCACCGTAACCAGTGATGGGAAACTGCTCTGGCGAGGTTGCGTATTGGCCATACTCGCTTAACCCATGGTCACTTGATGGAGTGCCGCCCTGCTCGTTATTGTCCTAATTGCATTGTCCCTCTTATGGTCGTGCATGCCCTTCGTGAATGTCCTGACTTGCAGGACGAGCGTGTGTCTTGCTTTCCGACCGTCCCTCGTGGTCACCTGTCCCTCAATAAAATTCTTGGTGACTCGGATACTTTTGATATAATCCGCCTTATGCGTTTTTGTTCTCGTATTGGCATCCTTGGTGATATTTAGCGCCCTCTGATTATCCCGCACATTTGATGGTGCTACATAGCCTTCCCAATTTGGTGCCTTCTTTTGATAATTACTTACTTACTTACCTCGCCTTACCTTACCTTACCTTACCTTACCTTACCTTACCTTACCTTACCTTACCTTATCTCGCATCCTCACAGATATTTTACCCCTATTGACTTTATCTCATCATGCCTCATATGTTATGTGGATGAATGTATGACTGCTGAGTTCTTCGTTAAGCAGGAAGCGTCGTGGTCAGAATGGGAGGTCGGACCCGGTGTTCACGCGGTCACCAGTTCCACCTCCTCCCTCTATTCTTATTTTTCTCCATATATTGGCCACAAAATACTTTAGTTTTAATTCGTTACTATTTTTCATCTATTTAATCATATTTTAAATATTCAATCACGTTTTATTTGCCATTTCTAGCAACTCTTATGTATTGTATTATTTATTGTTATTATAATATTACAAAACAGTAATAACATGTTATGAGTGTTGCACCGGTCAGGAATAACATATTGCAACACGTAATTACCCTGTTGTACGTAAGGGTTTCGACATGTTTTATTCTGTATGAAAACTCTCACACCACTTCAATCCTGAGATGTAACACTCACAACACTTCATTCCTGTGATGTAAAACTTAGAACACTGTATTCACTTTGCCGCCCCCCCCCCCCCCCGCGTAAGAGAAAAAACATTGGGCTTGTGCTTTCGGCACCTCGGGCGGCCAAGCGGTGAGACAAAAAAGTGTATACTTTATTTACTCTCCTGACATTATTTGTTGGCCTACGTATTTAAATTTGGTATCACTGTGTTCGCAATAGAATTGTCTATAAGAACATATGTATAAAATGTCGGCAAATCATAAGGCATAGCTGCACCACATTAAAAAGTATTGACATTACTCGCCGAAAGCGCCAAACAGCAACAAATGTTTCCATTCTATTAATGGTTGTGAAGCCCACAGTCGTCCTACATCGTTAATTTTGGTATCATTGGAATCGCAATAAAATTCTCTATACGGACATATGCATATGAATGTATATTCTAGGTCGTTTCCCACCCGCAAGAGTGTGGGAAGTTGACAATGAGTTAGCCGCGAGCGCACCAGCGAAAACACATGTGGGAAATCACGCTTGGAAAGTTTATACATTTATATTGTTCCCGGCCTTATTTTTCTATGTGGGTATTTGTTTTTTGTACCAATGTGTTCGCAATAAAATTTTCTATAAGAAGATAAGTATAAAAAATGTAAAAAGCATATGTACGAATTACGCCAAATATAAAACAACGTCGGTCATTATGCGTGCGCGGCCAAAACGAACCCAATGGGTTCGTTTGTTCCATGTTTGTCAAGTTTATACTTGTCTCAACACAATTTTATTTGTATGACAGTGATCACAGTAAAAAATCGTACACAGACATAAACGATACAAATAAAAATATTTTGCTGGTCATAGCAAAATGAACCGGTAAAGCGAACCCACCGCAACACGCCCGGCACACCCAGAGCCACACCCGCCACACCCGCAACACCAGAAAAAATACTTTGTGTTTTTTCCTGCTTAGTCATAGAAGTTTAGGTGATATAATATTCATTTTTGTACCAAAACATTCGCAAATAAATTGTCTACAATACGTATATAATATAATATGTTAGTGATGATAAATAAAATTCCAAATAGGTGTACTTACCATGTATATGTTGATTGAAGACCAACAGTTGAGCAATTTTTCTTCACTCCACCATCTTCAGGCCTGATATCCTGAAGTTGCTCAACAGATGTTTCGTTGGTGGAGTGAAGCTGTTGCGGGTGGTTACTTTTTCTCCACCCAAAATACCTTCCTGCGGTGGTACCTTGTGTAGCAAGGTGCAGCGCACAGTGCCACATCACAAGTTTTGCATGCGAGTTTTACGTCCTTCCTTATGCCAGACTTGTTACAAACACGGCACCTTTTACGTTTTTCAGCTCGATGATTTCATGCGTCAACTTGTAGTTCAGTCTATGTTCTGAATCTACAATTCGTTTTTGTTTGTAGGGCATTTCAGGAAGCGTGTCTTCTTCAGGAATGACAAGACTGTTGCTTACATCTACGGTCACATCAGTCATGTCAAGGGGTTCTATGTCATCCAAGTCCTGTTCAGAATTGTGTGATGATGATGACTGGGGTTGAGGTGTCGATGTGAACAGAGCCCGCCTCGAACCAGATGTGCCGGCCGGTGCCGCGTCAGCAGGACGTGCCGGAGGTGCCGCGTCAGCAGGACGATCCACGTTGGTAGCGTCTGGAGCAGCTACGTTGGCATCTATGTCTGGAGCAGCTACGTTGTCATCTATGTCTGGAGCATGGGGTATGCCTGTGGTTTCTGGCCAGTCATCACTTTTCCACATCAATAAGGATTTGATTCCTATTGCGTGAAACTCCAGGAAAGTGAGCTTTTTGACATCAGTTGAGTAGTTTTTATACAATGCGTATGCATTGTGCAAAGCCATTTGTAGAAAATAAAAAGTAATCTTCTTTGTCCATTTGTGTGTTTTTCTGGCAAACTCGTAATACTTGATCATTTGATCGAAATGATCAACACCTTTCATGTACCGATTGTACTCACATATGGCCTTGGGTTTGTTCACTTTCACAAGTTGGAGTCCAGTTCTGCCGTTTCGCATACGAACACGTTTCCTGCGATTTACTTCTGTTGTGTCGGCATTGTGCAGATTGGTGATGACAGTGACGGGGCGCTTGTCTTTCCATACTATGATAAAGGTGTTATCCTTACGCCTGTGTATGGTGGTATCCGTTGCCATTTTAGCCTTTGCCAGTTGTTGCAGATCCTTGGGGGCGCCACGTTGCAGTCTAAGTGTTCCACATGTGTAAACTCCAACTTCACGTAATTGTTGTGTCAGGGAAACCGAGTTATAGTAGTTATCCATATAGAGATGATAACCCTTGTTGACTAGGGGCGCCATCAACCCCGTGACGGTTTCGACTGTGGTTTTTCCTATGCCACAATACACATCAAAATTATATATGTAGCCCGATGTGCCCTCGGCCAACATATAAAATTTTACACCATATTTGTCTGGCTTGTTGGGATTGTATACCTTGAACGAGAGGCGGCCCCGCCATGGCATTGTACCTTCATCGAGACTCAATTCTTTCTTAGGAATATATAAAGACATAAATTTGTGAGACAAATACTCCATCACTGGTCGCACTTTTATCAATCTATCACTATTATCCACTGGAACTGCCTTATTGTTGTACATGTGAAAGAACTTTGAAATAATTTGGAAACGCGGAGATGACATAAACACGTTGAAGAAGCGAGCATGCCACATCTGGTTCGTCTGCCAGTACATCCTCATTGTAGGCAGCCTGTTTACCCCCATCAGTATGCACAGGCCCAAATATCGGGCCATTTCTTTCACACACACAGGTTTCCAAGCTTTTTGTACTGAGCGAGCCGCGAGGTGCATCACGTGTGTGGCATACAAATTTGTTTCATAAGCCAGATATTCTACTAAAGCTCTAGTAAAAAATAACTGTATGAACTGCAATGGAGTAGTTGGTGGTGTAATTGTTATCCCGGGGGTTGCAGTAAATGCACCAACGAGGGGAGGAGTATTGCTACGATTCCACTCACCACTCAGCCTAGCCCTCTTCCGTACCGGACACGTACGCTTTCCGCGTGGCCGGGCTTGGGGTTCCTCCTCCTCACTCTCATCCTCACTCTCAGACGAACTTTCTTGTTCACTTGAGGAAACATCAACAACCAAGTCACATTCTGGTTCATCAGCCTCAAAATCGTCCTCATCTGAATCGGGAAAAGCCTCAACAAGATCAGGAATCTTGGAGGGAGTGAGCTTGACCCCACGATACTGATTATGGATCATGGCGATCTCTCTTCTCTCTGCGATTTCCTACCTCTTTTGAAGTACCACTGCTTGTTCCTTGTTCAGCATCCATTTTCAACGTATTGAATGGGATATAATGACACGAACGGACGAACGAACTGCGAAAAACGGGTCAATTTGCGACGCGAGGGGAGCGAGGTGTGGGCACTGTGCGTGACAACAAAACAATGGGCCGACCACGTGACCGGTAGGCCGAGGTGCCTGATGGGAGTTGTGTGAGAACAAATTTTATGGGGAACATTTTAAAGAATTTGAAAAACAAAATCGGATAGTAAATGAATTTTATATACAAATATTTTTTAATTTAACTAAAATAAATGTTTAAAAGTGCGTAACCGTAAGAACGACTTATAACGACCCNGATTCCCTCCCTGTGGAGAAATCGGCAACTTGCGTATGGAGCTTGAATTTGGTAGTGGTGTTACATATAACAGACCGTTTTACTGTTTGGAGAACGACAGGAGTACTATCCTCGATGGACAAAGAACTGTTCTATGTGACGTGCGAGCTTAAAAACATAATGAATGTTTATGATATAAATATCAATTAAAAATATCTAGGGATCGAGTCATCTACCTGGGTTTTTACAACGCGGATAGGTTGAATATTTAAATATCTCGTCAGAAAACCTATCGTCTTCATAAGTATATTTTACCGTCGACCAGTAGATTAACCATGGGTCATGGGTAGCTATTTATGTTTGATAAAGTTAAACGTCGAATGTTTTTTTTCGAGAGTTATGCAATGTCGGTGTTACTTACGGGCATTATTTTCAAGGATTTATTAAAACTAACAAAATAACAGAGGTGTATGGAATGTGGTACAGACTCCAAAGCGATTTTACTCTCGCTTGTGGACTCTATTGCATCATGTTTGTTCATAGAATAAGTCATCTGGGTTGCCTTCATCGGTACATTACTTCCATAAAGTATTTTCCAGCGTTACTTTAAAATTAAACGATAAGCGAGCCCTCGCTTATGCGAGACGATATTTTCCTATGAAACAACATTGTGTTAGGACATTTTGTAGGGGAGTAGGGGTTGGTTCTTATAGGTGGTGTAGAGAATATTTTTGTTAGCTAGGCAACCTACCTAATAGGAAGTACGGACTATAAAAACACCTCCAACCCACAACCTCTCCAGAAGACAAAACAACCTCAAACATCCTACAATGGAAGGTGTCTCCCCCCAAACAACTACAGGGAAGATTGAAGTCCTTGAGGGACCTGGTTAGTATTACCCTCACTTTCTGGTAAAGATTTTTTTCCCACATTAAAAAAAAAGATTGTACATCCTCTATTTTACATTCTTATTCCCCCCCCCCCCCCCAGTGCAATTCTTGGGACCGGTCCACTTTTGTAAAGTAGTAATTCTACAAGGGAGATCTCCCCCAACCAAGAGGCTGTTACGTAGCCTACTTGACAATACCTGCTGTAGAGGACTCAAGGTCGCCCCTGTTGGGAGAGGTATGTACTAGCCATTCTTAGAAGGAAATAAAATATTTTTCCAATAAAAACATATGGAGCTATAAAAAACCCTTTAACCATCATAAATTATTTTCCACATCTCTTTCCAGAACACTTCAGATGTGACTGGGGGGAAACTCATCCAAAAGGCAACCACCCAACTCGCCCCTCACCCCCAAGAGAGGGGGTGGGGGTCAAGGCCTTCCCCCACTCACCACAGACGGAGAGACATCAGAATTCTACTCAGATGAGGATGGGGAGGTGGGGTGGAGTGAGGAATAAGAGAGAGGGCCCATAACTACAATTAACTATTATAATTAACTTCTTATACATCATTGTTGTGATTTTACCTAATAAAGCATTAATAAAATTCTTTGATTTTTAATACTCCTTAAATGCTCTTATAAATATATATAAGAATCTACACGAGCCCCCCAGGTGAAGTCAAGGCCATTAGGTGCAAGGAAGGGTACGGCTGCACCACCCAAGGTCACCAAGTACGATATGGGTCTGAACATATATATATGTATATAGTCCTGGAGGGATCGTTCAGTCTTGAACGATTATATATACCCCTAAATACTATGTGTCAGGAGGGCGTTGACCCTCTTACGGTTCACTCAAGGTCACCCAGTACGAGGGAGGGTGGGGACCCCACCTCTACTCAGACTAACCTGTTTTTTGTTACACCCGACCCATAGCGGGAATGAGGAGGGGTGTGGCTGGCTCTCACCCGTGTTTATTATACAATAAATTCATTTTTTTTACTTAAATATACTGTCATACTACTACTACTGTATAAATGAACATATCCATACCGCTATATACATCAGCTATATACATCAGTTATCCCGACCACTACTACCCTCCCCCCAGATGACCTAATATGGAGTGGCACTATGTGGCACCCCGCTTCTGATTTCCTTATCTGATTTCCATACATGGAGTGGGATGGGAAGACTGTATAAATGAACATATCCATACAGCTATATACATTAGTTATCTTGACCACTACTACCCTCCCCCCAGATGGCCTAATATGGAGTGGCACTAAGTGGCACCCCGCTTCTGATTTCCTTATCTGATTTCCATACATGGAGTGGGGTGGGAAGGCACGGATTCCACTACTTTCCTGTGTGTTGCAACACTTGCAAGACATTATTCCCGTGTGTTGCAACACTCACAACATGTGAATGTATTTGTGTTATGTCTGAGTATTATTGGTTCTCTTTGAATGTAGATGAAGGGAAAATATTTGAAACATAAATTATAACCCGTTATAAAATAATTTTCCCTCCATCTGGTGTTTCTAGGTTTCAACACTTGAGGCCAACTATAAGAAAAATCAATATCTGATCTATACGTCAAATACACTGATATTGTCTTTATTTACTCTCATTCGTTCTTTACTAAAAAACACAAATCATACTTATAGAATTACTATCATGTTGTCATTGTAAGAAAAATCTTGAAATGTACAAAATCAGCTTTAGGTCTTAGTAATATTTCAGCTTTAAACAAGAAGAAACACTGATTATTAAGGTGAACACTAGGTGAACACGCCTAGATGAACACTAGGTGAACACGCCTAGGTGAACACGCCTAGGGAACACGCCTAGGTGAACACGCCTAGGGAACATGCTTAGGTGGACACGCGTAGGGGAACACTAGGTGAACACGCCTAGGGGAACACTAGGTGAACACGCCTAGGTGAACACTAGGTGAACACGCCTAGGGGAACACTAGGTGAACACGCCTAGGGGAACACTAGGTGAACACGCCTAGGGGAACACTAGGTGAACACGCCTAGGGGAACACGCCTAGGGGAACACTAGGTGAACACGCCTAGGTGAACACTAGGTGAACACGCCTAGGTGAACACGCCTAGGGGAACACTAGGTGAACACGCCTAGGGGAACACTAGGTGAACACGCCTAGGGGAACACTAGGTGAACACGCCTAGGGGAACACGCCTAGGGGAACACTAGGTGAACACGCCTAGGTGAACACGCCTAGGGGAACACTAGGTGAACACGCCTAGGGGAACACTTGGTGAACACGCCTAGGAGAACACGCCTAGGGGAACACTAGGTGAACACGCCTAGGGGAACACTAGGTGAACACGCCTAGGGGAACACTTGGTGAACACGCCTAGGTGAACACGCCTAGGGGAACACTAGGTGAACACGCCTAGGTGAACACGCCTAGGGGGAACACTAGGTAAACACGCCTAGGGGAACACTTGGTGAACACGCCTAGGTGAACACGCCTAGGGGAACACTAGGTGAACACGCCTAGGGGAACACTTGGTGAACACGCCTAGGGGAACACTAGGTGAACACGCCTAGGGGAACACTAGGTGAACACGCCTAGGGGAACACTTGGTGAACACGCCTAGGTGAACACGCCTAGGGGAACACTAGGTGAACACGCCTAGGGGAACACTAGGTGAACACGCCTAGGTGAACACTAGGTGAACACGCCTAGGGGAACACTAGGTGAACACGCCTAGGGGAACACTAGGTGAACACGCCTAGGGGAACACTTGGTGAACACGCCTAGGGGAACACTAGGTGAACACGCCTAGGGGAACACTTGGTGAACACGCCTAGGGGAACACTAGGTGAACACGCCTAGGGGAACACTAGGTGAACACGCCTAGGGGAACACTAGGTGAACACGCCTAGGGGAACACTTGGTGAACACGCCTAGGTGAACACGCCTAGGGGAACACTAGGTGAACACGCCTAGGGGAACACTAGGTGAACACGCCTAGGGGAACACTAGGTGAACACGCCTAGGGGAACACTAGGTGAACACGCCTAGGGGAACACTAGGTGAACACGCCTAGGGGAACACTAGGTGAACACGCCTAGGGGAACACTATGTGAACACGCCTAGGGGAACACTAGGTGAACACGCCTAGGGGAACACTAGGTGAACACGCCTAGGGGAACACTAGGTGAACACGCCTAGGGGAACACTAGGTGAACATGCCTAGGGGAACACTAGGTGAACACGCCTAGGGGAACACTAGGTGAACACGCCTAGGGAACACTAGGTGAACACGCCTTGGGGAACACGCCTAGGGGAACACTAGGTGAACACGCCTAGGGGAACACTAGGTGAACATGCCTAGGTGAAAACGTCTAGCTGAATACGTTTAGGTGAATACACAAGGTGAACACATATGGTGAACATATTAACTATAAACAACCTATTCAAAAATTATGAATTGGATAAATTATTTATTTATTTATTTATTCATATACAAGAAGGTACATTGGGAATGTGAGAATATATAATATGGTAATTACAATCTTGTAAAGCCACTAGTACGCGCAGCGTTTCGGGCAGGTCCTTAATCTAAGAAAATTTTTAGTAGGTAAATACTAGCAAAAATTATAAAAAAGAAATGATAACAGTTACATGGCAAGAAAAGAAGAAAGAAAAAAAAAGATGAGAGAAAATTGTAGGTACAGTATAATAAAGCACTTAGGTAGCTAGGATTGATTGCAATGAAAGCTTGAATGGTAGTTGACAAAATTTGGTAGGCACAATACAGCAAATGGCTAGCACATAAAGGAAGACAGCAATGAACACAATGATAAGGTTGTTTGGGTTAAATACATAAGAATTAGGAGATTGGGTAACACTACATACAGAGCAAAAATAAAGCTCAGTGTAGGAAACTAAGAAGATGAAATTAAGTACTTTTTGGTTTTGTTTTTAAATAAGGCAAAAGTTTTACAGTTTTTCAATTCACTAGGGAGTGAGTTCCATAGACTAGGTCCCTTAATTTGCATAGAGTGTTTACACAGATTAAGTTTGACCCTGGGGATATCAAAGAGATATTTATTTCTGGTGTGGTGATAATGGGTCCTATTACATCTGTCCAGAGAGAGTTTCAGAGCATGGTTTGCATTTAAGAACAGGGTTTTGTAGATGTAGTTGACACAAGAGAATGTGTGGAGGGAGTTAATATTTAGCAAGTTTAGGGATTTAAACAAGGGAGCTGAGTGTTGTCTGAAAGCAGAGTTAGTTATTATTCTGATAGCAGATTTTTGCTGGGTGATGATGGGCTTAAGGTGGTTTGCAGTGGTAGACCCCCCATGCACAGATACCATAATTAAGATAGGGGTAGATTACAGCATAATAGAGAGAGAGGAGAGCAGAGTTAGGAACATAATATCTGATTTTGGAGAATATACCAACTGTCTTAGAGACTTTCTTAGTTATGTGTTGAATGTGGATGCTGAAGTTGAGTCTCTTGTCTAGGAATAGGCCAAGAAACTTGCCATCATTTTTATTACTGATGTTTACATTGTCTATCTGTAGCTGAATTGCATTTGATGATTTGCTTCCAAATAAGATGTAGTAAGTCTTTTCGATGTTTAATGTTAGTTTGTTAGTTGACATCCATAAGTGGACTTTTTTTAATTCATTATTCACAACATTATTTAGTGTATGTGGGTTGAGGTCTGAATAGATAAGAGTAGTATCGTAAGCAAACTATATAGGTTTGAGAATATTAGAGACATTAGGCAGATCGTTTATATATATAAGAAATAGAAGAGGTCCTAAGATACTGCCCTGTGGCACTCCAACGGTAATTGGTAGAGTGGAAGTTGTTTCATTGATAGTTACATATTGGTGTCTGTCACTAAGATAGGATCGGATGTAGTCAAGGGCAAGGCCTCGGATTCCATAATGCTGGAGTTTAAGTAAGAGGTAGTTGTGATTAACAGTATCAAAGGCTTTTCTTAGGTCAATGAAGAGTCCAATCGGAAACTCATTTTTGTCAAGTGCTGAGTAGATTACGTCAAGGAGACTAATGATTGCATCGTTGGTGCTCTTTTGGGACCTGAATCCAAACTGGCAGGGGCTGAGTATGTCGAATTTTACGAGGTAGGAATAGAGCTGTTTGTAAATAATTTTTTCAAATATTTTTGATAGAATGGGTAGATTTGATATTGGTCTATAATTGTTTATGTCCGCCGGATTGCCTCCTTTATGGACTGGCGTTACTCTTGCTTTTTTGAGGATATCAGGGAAGGTGTGACACTCTATAGATTTGTTGAACAGTAGGGCTATGGGTGGGGCAAGGGCATGGGAGGCTCTCTTGTATACAATGGACGGAATTTCACTGGTGTTCCCTGCCTTTGTTTTTAGAGAGTGTATGATGGACACAACATCTGCCGGGCTGACTGGTGAAAGGAGTAGAGAGTTTGGATAGCTGCCTGAGAGATATGTGTTAATATGTGTCTGAGTCTGTGGGATTTTATTGGCAAGATTAGCACCAACCGATGAAAAGAAACTATTAAATTCATTTGCCATTTCTAAATCAGTTGACGGTTTATCCCCATCCTTGTAGAGTTTTATTTGGTTATGTGAGTGTTGTTTAGTTCCTAGGATACTAGAGATGGTTTTCCAAGTGCTTTTCATGTTGCCTTTTGCTTCATTGAATCTATTCACATAATATGCAAGTTTTGCCTTTTTTATGATACTGGTAAGCATTGATGAGTACCTTTTAGCTACTTCCTTTGAAACTAGGCCAATCCTAAGTTTCTTTTCATATTCATGTTTCTTGTTGATTGAATTGAGAATGCCGCTTGTGAGCCATGGATTGTTTAATCTTTTGTCAGTTACTTGCTTGGTAAGAAGGGGACAATGAAGGTTGTAGAGGCTTAGAGTTTTGGAGAGGAAGAGGTTAGCTAATGAATTTATATCCTGGGTATTATTGAATTCAGAATCCCAGTTAATATTGTGAAATGCATCTGTAAGATTGCCCAAAGCTGATTCACTGTGTAGCCTAAATGAAAGCTTCTTGCTTTTTGGTGGTGTTATGTCCATGTTCGCTATGAGAAAGGTAGGATAGTGGTCAGTTGTTCAGTCGTAGATTACACCAGATACAAGGGGAGCTGTTATGTTTGTCCATATGTGGTCCAAGGTAGTGGCTGATGTTTGAGTGACTCGGGTAGGTTTGGTGATTGTGGGGATTAGCATACAGGAGTTCATGCTGTTAAGGAAATAGTCAACTACTAGGACTAGGACTAGGATACAAAGTTCAAAACTTCGATGATATAGCTAAAGTAATTTTTGAGAACTTTATATACTTCATTTTGCATAAATTTATTTTAGATCCATGCTGAATATAAAATATATTTTTGTTCTCTCTCCGATGGTCAAAGTGGTTGGGCACCGCTTCTTCAATCCGTCCTTATATATCCCAGCTCATCTTAATATCCTTAACAAGTGCTATATAATCATACTAGGGCAGTACTTTCACCTCATTATTACTTTACCTTACCTTACTTCACCTTACTTACCTTACCTTACCTTACCTTACCTCATCTCACCTTACCTCACCTCACCTCACCTTACCTTACCTTACCTCACCTTCCCCCTCCCCATCCGGCCCGTTGGTGCCGTGAGGGGGCTTAGTGGACGGCTGCCGGAGTTTCCTGCCGACCATTTGCTTGTTTTGGTTATTCCTTTGGACTTCTTCTATTTTGACGCCCGGGTGCTTGACGAGGCATACTCTTGCACCCGTAGAACTGTAGTACCCGACGTCTCGAGCGAGGGGAACCTTTTATTGTAAATCCTCCTTTCGTCGCTGAACCCGATCTCGACGGACTGACTGTTCTTAAGGTGGCGTTTGTGGGGCGTATACTCACGACGCACCCTTAGTAGGCCCCGGCATGATCGGCGATAGCTTCCTGTTGGGTGTCCTGCCTCTAATTGTGGCTCCATGGTGGGTATGGGGGCACATTCATGGATGAATTTGTCACTCTTCATCTGTATTTCATTGAATGTTCCTGTTGTACCCTCTCGGGCTCGTGGGGTGGGCGACCATGCCCCCGAGTCGGCCTGTCTTAGAAAACCGGGCTCTGTAGCCTCTGCTGCGTTGGGTCCGACCTTGCTCCTCCTTTGACTCTCCTGACTTCTTCCCCCAGCTCCCCTTCCTCCTCTGTGGTTGGGTCGAGCCTCAAGCCCCCAGTGGTGACCACTTCGTCCCCTGGTGTGGCTAAGTCTCTCGTTGTGAATACTGCGCCTTTTGTCCCCTCTCTCTCTGGGGGTTCTCAACGCCGTCCGCGCCACGGCCGCACTCGCTCGATTCCTTCCCGTACTGATGCGTATCAGGCCTTGTTTGGTCCTGTTTCAGAGGTTAAGTACTTTGATCTCATTCCTGTTGATTCTGCTCCTCCTGACGATTTCTCCCTCCATCGGCATCTTGTTGATTCCGTGGATGCGTCTGTTACCTACAACCCCACTCGTCTTGGTACATGTGTCGTTGCTGCTCCTTCTCAGGATGCAGCTTCCCGCTTGGCTGCCTCATCCTGCCTTCTCAAGATCCCTGTTCGGGTCTCAAAGAACGCTCGGTTGAATGCCAGTGTTGGCACTATTCTCCTCCCGCCCCATATTGAGACCGGTGTTCGGAATCTGCAGGACTGCCACGATGACATTCGGCATATCTTTGATGCCCAAGGCCATTCTGTCTTCCAGGTAGACTCGTTTACTCGTCCCCCTCGTGGTCGTCGCCGTCAACCCCTTCGGGTTGTGACGATCACCTATGATGGTAGGACCCTTCCATCCTCTGTCATTCTTGCTGGTGCCAGGTGCTCTGTCCAGGAGTATATTCCTTCTCCTCGGCTTTGTAACAAGTGCTGGAGGTTTGGGTATGGTTCCCTCCGCTGCTCTGGGACTGTCTCTCTCTGTCCTTTGTGTGGGGGTGAAGGTCACTCTAAGTCGGAGTGCACTTCTCCCCAGGCTCGCTGCCTCAACTGTGGTGAGGCCCATCCTACCTTCTCCCGTGCCTGTATCCATTACAAGCTTGAGGCAGCTGTCCTCACCTTGAAGCACCAGGAGCGTTTATCTTTTCCTGAGGCGAGGCGCCAGGTTCGCCGGCTCCCGCCTTATGCTAACGTCTCTTATGCTCGCGTGTTGCGCTCTTCCTCTCCTCGTCCTTCCCACCTTCCTCAGACTCACAACCGTTTTCGGGTCTTGGACCCTGATACGCCCACTGCCTCCTCCTCTGTTCCTTTCAGTTCTGTCCCGAAGGGTCCCCCTCCTGGTCCTCTGTCTGGGGTTCCCTTTCTTTCTACCAGGTCTGTCATGTCTCCTGTGTCTTCTTCCTCGTCTCCCTCCGATCCTCCTTCCCATCCTTCTCCTCCATATATTGACTCTCCCCGCCGCCTGTCAGTGCAGGCTGATATCCATCGCTCTCCTAACGGCCGTCGT
The DNA here is from genome assembly GCA_020271785.1 of Procambarus virginalis. NCBI lineage: Eukaryota > Metazoa > Arthropoda > Malacostraca > Decapoda > Cambaridae > Procambarus > Procambarus virginalis. The sequence continues at coordinate 23,282 of WNGS01043769.1, forward strand.
GTGTGCTCTCGTTCCACTTTTCCTGTTGAGACGCTGGAATCCGTTGCCCGGTACGTAGTTGCTGGGACACCGGTCTCTTTAAGTCAAAAGCATAAGCCTGGCTCCTCTCCTTCCTCCTCCCCGGCGGGTAAGAAGGCTTCGCTTTCTTCCTCGGCCACTACTACTGTCTCTATTGCTCCTTCCCCTCCCATTTCAGTAGTTGCGCCGCCTGTTCCTGCTATGGAGGTTTCTTTGGCCCCTGCTTCCATCTCGGTCGCTGCCCTTGCTGAGGTGCGCTCCCCTCTTTCTACTCCCCTTCTTCCTGCCGCTGTCGATGACTGCTCCTATCCGTTGTCTCCTCCTCTTCCTCCTCCTCCTCCGGACTCCGCCCGCCCACCTCTGGTCTGTTCTCCCGCTTCCTTCCATGCGTCTTTTCTCAGTTTACCCATGCCCCCTAACCCTGACTTTGCTGACCCTGATCCCGACACTGATATTCTTTAACGTGCTATGTTGCTCTTTCGCCTTTGTTTCTTCCTTGTTCTCTGTGTTGTCCTTTTCTCTTCTCGTCGATGTCTATTCTTCAATGGAACGTTCGAGGTATACGACGCCAATTTCCTAGAACTCCAACTTCTGATTTCGCGGTTTTCGCCCCTTTGTGTCTGTCTCCAGGAGCCGATGCTTGGTGTTCGTCCTGGTCGTTTTCTTGGCTATTCCTTTCTCTCCCCCCCCCCCCCAGCTGTTGCTGGGGCTCCTAATTCTTTCTGCTCTCTTGATTCGCTCTGATGTTCCCTTTGTCCCCTTACTTTTTCCATCGCCTCTCCATTGTTCTGCTGCTCTTATCTTTGTGGGGAAATGGTACACAGTTTGTTCCATTTATCTCCCCCGAGTGTCCCGCTTTCTCTTCCTGATCTGAAACACCTCCTGGACTCCTTGCCGGAGCCTGTGCTCCGGTGACTTCAATTGTCATCATTCTCTTTGGGGTGACGTTCTGACGAATACCCGGGGTCGCCTTCTTGAGCCGTTTCTCCCT
>WNGS01043778.1:0-10393 GCA_020271785.1 Procambarus virginalis
TGTGGTGTGTGGTGTGTGTGGTGTGTGTGTGTACTCACCTATTGTACTCACCTATTTGTGCTTGCGGGGGTTGAGCTTTGGCTCTTTGGTCCCGCCTCTCAACTGTCAATCAACCGGTGTACAGATTCCCGAGCCTACTGGGCTCTATCATATCTACCCTTGAAACTGTGTATGGAGTCAGCCTCCACCACATCACTGCCTAATGCATTCCATCCGTTAACTACTCTGACACTGAAAAAGTTCCTTCTAACGTCTCTGTGGCTCATGTGGGTACTCAGTTTCCACCTGTGTCCCCTTGTTCGCGTCCCCCCAGTGTTGAATAGTTTGTCCTTGTTACCCGGTCGATTCCTCTGAGGATTTTGTAGGTTGTGATCATATCTCCCCTTACTCTTCTGTCTTCCAGTGTCGTAAGGTGCATTTCCCGCAGCCTTTCCTCGTAACTCATGCCTCTTAGTTCTGGGACTAGTCTAGTGGCATACCTTTGGACTTTTTCCAGCTTCGTCTTGTGCTTGACAAGGTACGGGCTCCATGCTGGGGCTGCATACTCCAGGATTGGTCTTACATATGTGGTGTACAAGATTCTGAATGATTCCTTACACAGGTTCCTGAACGCTGTTCTGATGTTAGCCAGCCTCGCATATGCCGCAGATGTTATCCTTTTTATGTGGGCTTCAGGAGACAGGTTTGGTGTGATATCAACTCCTAGATCTTTCTCTCTGTCCGTTTCATTAAGTACTTCATCTCCTATTCTGTATCCTGTGTCTGGCCTCCTGTTTCCACTGCCTAGTTTCATTACTTTGCATTTACTCGGGTTGAACTTCAACAGCCATTTGTTGGACCATTCACTCAGTCTGTCTAGGTCGTCTTGTAGCCTCCTACTATCGTCCTCAGTTTCAATCCTCCTCATAATTTTTGCATCATCGGCAAACATTGAGAGAAACGATTCTATACCCTCTGGGAGATCATTTACATATATCAGAAACAGTATAGGTCCAAGGACTGACCCCTGCGGGACTCCACTCGTAACGTCTCGCCAATCTGAGACCTCACCCCTCACACTGACTCTTTGTCTCCTGTTGCTTAGGTACTCCTGTATCCAACGGAGTACCTTCCCTTTCACTCCAGCCTGCATCTCGAGCTTTTTCACTAGCCTCTTGTGTGGCACTGTATCAAAGGCTTTCTGACAATCCAAAATATGCAGTCTGCCCACCCTTCTCTTTCTTGCCTTATTTTTGTTGCCTGGTCGTAGAATTCAAGTAACCCTGTGAGGCAGGACCTGCCATCCCTGAATCCATGTTGGTGCTGTGTTACAAAGTTCTTTCGCTCCAGGTGCTCCACTAGCTTTCTTCGCACAATCTTCTCCATCAGCTTGCATGGTATGCAGGTTAGGGACACTGGCCTGTAATTCAGTGCCTCCTGTCTATCCCCTTTCTTGTATATCGGGACTACATTAGCTGCTTTCCAAATTTCTGGCAGTTCCCCTGTTGCCAGAGATTTGTTATACACTATGGAGAGTGGTAGGCACAGTTCTTCTGCTCCTTCCTTAAGTATCCAGGAGAGATTCCATCTGGGCCTATAGCCTTTGTCACATCCAACTCTAGTAAACACTTTCTTACTTCCCCGCTGTAATCTCAAACTCTTCCAGTGGTTCCTGGTTAGCTATCCCCTCTCTTAACTCTGGGATTTCTCCTAGTTCTAGGGTGAAGACCTCTTGGAATTTCTTATTCAGTTCCTCACACACTTCCTTGTCGTTTGTAGTGAATCCTTCTGCCCCTATCCTTAATTTCATAACCTGTTCCTTTACTGTTGTTTTTCTCCTGATGTGGCTATGCAGCAATTTAGGCTGAGTCTTTGCCTTGCTTGTGATGTCGTTTTCGTATTGTCTTTCCGCCTCTCTTCTCATCCTGACATATTCATTCCTGGCATTCTGGTATCTTTCCCTGCTCTCCAGTGTCCTGTTATTCCTATAGTTTCTCCATGTCCTTTTACTTTGTTGCTTAGCTAGCCTACATCTCTGATTAAACCATGGGTTTCTCATCTTCATTTCACTGTTTTCCTTTTGGGCTGGGACAAACTTGTTTGCTGCTTCCTTGCACTTTTGCGTGATGTAGTCCATCATATCTTGGGCCGTCTTTTCCCTGAGCTCTGTTTCCCATGCTATGTCTGTTAGGAATTTTCTTATCTCCTCATAGTTTCCTTTTCGGTATGCTAACCTTTTGGTTTCAGTATCTCTCCTCGAGTTTTCGAGTTCAATAACCCTTCTTCAATCAGGCACTCAAACTCCAATACACTGTGGTCGCTCATCCCTACTGGGGCCTCAAAACCGATTTCTCTTATGTCAGAGTCGTTCAGGGTGAAGACCAGGTCGAGTCTCGCTGGTTCGTCATTTCCTCTCATCCTTGTGGGTTCACTGACATGCTGATGTCAGTGTTCACATGTGTGTGTGTGTGTGTATTCACTTAGTTGTATTTTACGGGGGTTGAGCTTTGCTCTTTCGGCCCGCCTCTCAACTGTCAATTAACTGTTTACTAACTACACTACTATTTTTTTTTCTCACACCACACACACACACACCCCAGGAAGTAGCCCGTGACAGCTGACTAACTCCCAGGTACCTATTTACTGCTAGGTAACAGGGGCATTCAGGGTGAAAGAAACTTTGCCCATTTGTTTCTGCCGGGTGCGGGAATCGAACCCGCGCCACAGAATTACAAGTCCTGCATGCTATCCACCAGGCTACCCGGCCCTCTCTCTCTCTCTCTCTCTCTCTCTCTCTCTCTCTCTCTCTCTCTCTCTCTGTGTCTGTGTGTGTGTGTGTCTGTGTGTGTCTGTGTGTCTGTCTGTCTGTCTGTCTGTCTGTCTGTCTGTCTGTGTGTGTGTGTGTGTGTGTGTGTGTGTGTGTGTGTGTGTGTGTGTGTGTACACCTCGGGAGCCTGCACCAAGGGGAAGCCTCCGACCAGCTCAGGTACCTCCTCCTCCTCCAGCACTGTTTCCTACTCAAGTTCTCTCATTACTTCAAGTTAGGGCCCCGCCAGGCAGTTACATATTTCACCACATTCTACATTCCCCCGGCGGCGGCGGCCTGCCGGAGCTGGGCCACCATCCCTCATGCTGACACCTGGCCATGCTGACAGCTGCTGCTGGTGACACCTGCTACTGCTGACACCTGGCCCTGCTGACACCTGGCCCTGCTGACACCTGCTACTGCTGACACCTTGCCATCCTGACAGCTGGCCATGCTGACACCTGGCCCTGCTGACACCTGGCCATGCTGACACCTGCTACTGACACCTGGTCATGCTGACACCTGGTCATGCTGACACCTGCTACTGCTGACACCTGGCCCTGCTGACACCTGGCCCTGCTGACACCTGGTCATGCTGACACCTTGCCCTGCTGACACCTGGCCCTGCTGACACCTGGCCCTGCTGACACCTGGCCCTGCTGACACCTGCTACTGCTGACACCTGCTACTGCTGACACCTGCTACTGCTGACACCTTGCTATGCTGACACCTGGCCCTGCTGACACCTGGCCCTGCTGACACCTGGCCCTGCTGACACCTGCTACTGCTGACACCTGGTCATGCTGACACCTGGTCATGCTGACACCTGCTACTGCTGACACCTGCTACTGCTGACACCTTGCCATGCTGACACCTGGCCATGCTGACACCTGCTACTGCTGACACCTGGCCCTGCTGACACCTTGCCATGCTGACACCTGGCCATGCTGACACCTGCTACTGCTGACACCTGGTCATGCTGACACCTGGTCATGCTGACACCTGCTACTGCTGACACCTGGCCCTGCTGACACCTTGCCATGCAGACACCTGGCCATGCTGACACCTGCTACTGCTGACACCTGGCCCTGCTGACACCTTGCCATGCTGACACCTGCTACTGCTGACACCTTGCCATGCTGACACCTGGTCATGCTGACACCTGCTACTGCTGACACCTGGCCCTGCTGACACCTGGTCCTGCTGACACCTGGTCCTGCTGACACCTGGCCATGCTGACACCTGCTACTGCTGACACCTGGCCATGCTGACACCTGGCCCTGCTGACACCTGGCCATGCTGACACCTGGTTATGCTGACACCTGGTTATGCTGACACCTGCTACTGCTGACACCTTGCCATGCTGACACCTTGCCATGCTGACACCTGGCCCTGCTGACACCTGGCCCTGCTGACACCTGGCCCTGCTGACACCTGGCCCTGCTGACACCTGGCCATGCTGACACCTTGCCATGCTGACACCTGGCCCTGCTGACACCTGGCCCTGCTGACACCTGGCCCTGCTGACACCTGGCCCTGCTGACACCTGGCCCTGCTGACACCTGGCCCTGCTGACACCTGGCCATGCTGACACCTGGCCATGCTGACACCTGGCCATGCTGACAGCTGCTGCTGACACCTGGCCATGCTGACACCTGGCCATGCTGACAGCTGCTGCTGACACCTGGCCATGCTGACAGCTGGCCATGCTGACAGCTGCTGCTGACAGCTGCTGCTGACACCTGGCCATGCTGACACTTGGCCATGCCGACATGACCCCCAGCATGGAGGTGACCCCCCAGCATGGAGGTGACCCCCCCAGCATGGAGGTGACCCCCCAGCATGGAGGTGACTCCCCAGCATGGAGGTGACCCCCAGCATGGAGGTGACCCCCAGCATGGAGGTGACCCCCCAGCATGGAGGTGACCCCCAGCATGGAGGTGACTCCCCAGCATGGAGGTGACCCCCCAGCATGGAGGTGACCCCCAGCATGGAGGTGACCCCCAGCATGGAGGTGACCCCCCACATTGAGGTGACCCTCGGCATGGAGGTGACCCCCCAAGCATGGAGGTGACCCCCCACATTGAGGTGACCCCCAGCATGGAGGTGACCCCCCAGCATGGAGGTGACCCCCAGCATGGAGGTGACCCCCCACATTGAGGTGACCCCCAGCATGGAGGTGACCCCCGGCATGGAGGTGACCCTCGGCATGGAGGTGACCCCCAGCATGGAGGTGACCCCCAGCATGGAGGTGACCCCCAGCATGGAGGTGACCCCCCCCAGCATGGAGGTGACCCCCCAGCATGGAGGTGACTCCCCAGCATGGAGGTGACCCCCCAGCATGGAGGTGACCCCCCCCAGCATGGAGGTGACCCCCCCAGCATGGAGGTGACCCCCCCAGCATGGAGGTGACCCCCCCAGCATGGAGGTGACCCCCCAGCATGGAGGTGACCCCCCAGCATGGAGGTGACCCCCCAGCATGGAGGTGACCCCCAGCATGGAGGTGACCCCCAGCATGGAGGTGACCCCCCAGCATGGAGGTGACCCCCCAGCATGGAGGTGACCCCCAGCATGGAGGTGACCCCCAGCATGGAGGTGACCCCCCACATTGAAGTGACCCTCGGCATGGAGGTGACCCCCCAAGCATGGAGGTGACCCCCCACATTGAGGTGACCCCCAGCATGGAGGTGACCCCCAGCATGGAGGTGACCCCCCAGCATGGAGGTGACCCCCAGCATGGAGGTGACCCCCCACATTGAGGTGACCCCCAGCATGGAGGTGACCCTCGGCATGGAGGTGACCCTCGGCATGGAGGTGACCCCAGCATGGAGGTGACCCCCAGCATGGAGGTGACCCCCAGCATGGAGGTGACCCCCAGCATGGAGGTGACCCCCAGCATGGAGGTGACCCCCAGCATGGAGGTGACCCTCGGCATGGAGGTGACCCCCCCAGCATGGAGGTGACCCCCCACATTGAGGTGACCCCCCACATTGAGGTGACCCCCCCAGCATGGAGGTGACCCCCCAGCATGGAGGTGACCCCCCCCCAGCATGGAGGTGACCCCCCAGCATGGAGGTGACCCCCCCAGCATGGAGGTGACCCCCCCCAGCATGGAGGTGACCCCCCCCCAGCATGGAGGTGACCCCCCCAGCATGGAGGTGACCCCCCCAGCATGGAGGTGACCCCCCCAGCATGGAGGTGACCCCCCCAGCATGGAGGTGACCCCCCAGCATGGAGGTGACCCCCCCAGCATGGAGGTGACCCCCCCAGCATGGAGGTGACCCCCCCAGCATGGAGGTGACCCCCCCAGCATGGAGGTGACCCCCCCAGCATGGAGGTGACCCCCCCAGCATGGAGGTGACCCCCCCAGCATGGAGGTGACCCCCCAGCATGGAGGTGACCCCCCCAGCATGGAGGTGACCCCCCCAGCATGGAGGTGACCCCCCCAGCATGGAGGTGACCCCCCCAGCATGGAGGTGACCCCCCCAGCATGGAGGTGACCCCCCCAGCATGGAGGTGACCCCCCCAGCATGGAGGTGACCCCCCCCCAGCATGGAGGTGACCCCCCCAGCATGGAGGTGTCGTTCAGAAGTACTCAATTTCCTCTGCGATATAATGTCTTACTACAAAAAAAAACTGATATAGAATATAAAGATTGAAAAATCAAATATATTAGTCTACAGACAGCACGGGCTGATGGATAAAGACAAGAGCCACACCCAGAGGGCCACACCCACAGAGCCACACTCAAAGGGCCACACTCAAAGGGCCACACCCAGAGGGCCACACCCAGAGGGCCACACCATCTACTGTTGGGTAAGGGTTGTGAGTGGGTGTACTATAAATGTGTTGTGGAGTGTTTAAGGCTGGGGTTGAGAGAGGGCGGGCGTCAGGCGCAGTGCTTCGCGTGTTGACACCAGCCAGGCACGAGGCGCTCTGTACATCAATACTGGAACCCAACACCACCACTACTACTACTCTGACTTATATATAGGCACTGCGGGCTCACCATAGCCCGTGCTACTTGTAACTTTAACAACATACTCTTTAACAACAACATACTCTGACTTTATATACGCTCCTGCCCGCTTTACCTGTGTCTTGTATTGTACTGGGATGTACTTGGTAGCCTAGTTTGTGCCTGCAGGTAGCGGACTCTAGCTGCTGGGCCTGGCTTCGCCACCATGAGAGAGGTGGGGTAAACTCCCTGACGAACGCTTCGAGGTACGAGTCTTTGAGAGGTGGGGAAGGGGAGGTTCTTGCGCCTTCTTGGGACATGTCGCGAGAGACCTCCCGTTCGTGAGGCCTTCTGGCCACCGGTTCACTCATAACTGCTCACTCCTGCTTTTCACTCATTCCGGAACCTGTTCCCCCCACTCACCTCATACAAAACCATTAACCTTCTTTTGTGCATGCGGGTGTGTGTGTGTGTGTGTGTGTGTGTGTGTGTGTGTGTGTATACTCACCTAGTTGTGCTTGCGGGGGTTGAGCTCTGGCTCTTTGGTCCCGCCTCTCAACCCTCAATCAACAGGTGTACAGGTTCCTGAGCCTATTGGGCTCTATCATATCTACACTTGAAACTGTGTATGGAGTCGGCCTCCACCACATTACTTCCTAGTACATTCCATTTGTCAACCACTCTGACACTAAAAAAATTCTTTCTAATATCTCTGTGGCTGTGTGTGCGTGTGCGTGTGCGTGTGCGTGTGTGTGTGTGTGTGTGTGTGTGTGTGTGTGTGTGTGTGTGTGTGTGAGAAACATGTACACACTAAAGGGATCATTAAACACAGTTCTATTGTCAAGTTTTTTTTCCCTCTCGTTAAAAATAATTCAATTCCTTAATGGACGGCTCGATTTATTTACTGCGTCAGAGGCAGCGGCAGGTTATCCCTATATATATTATTGTGTGAAGCTGCTCTACAGTCCCCTGAACACGGGTGCTCTACAGTCCCCTGAACACTGCTGCTCTACAGTCCCCTGAACACGGGTGCTCTACAGTCCCCTGAACACTGCTGCTCTACAGTCCCTGAACACGGGTGCTCTGCAGTCGCCTGAACACTGCTGCTCTACAGTCCCCTGGACACTGCTGCTCTACAGTCCCCTGAACACGGGTGCTCTACAGTCCCCTGAACACGGGTGCTCTACAGTCCCCTGAACACGGGTGCTCTGCAGTCCCCTGAACACTGCTGCTCTACAGTCCCCTGAACACTGCTGCTCTACAGTCCCCTGAACACTGCTGCTCTACAGTCCCCTGAACACCGCTGCTCTACAGTCCCCTGAACACCGCTGCTCTACAGTCCCCTGAACACTACAGTCCTGAGTAGGCTCAGGAATCTGTACACCAGTTGATTGACAGTTGAGAGGCGGGACCAAAGAGCCAGAGCTCAACCCCCGCAAGCACAAATAGGTGAGTATACACACACACACACACACACACACACACACACACACACACACACACACACACACACACACTCCTACCCTACCTGTCCCCCCCCTTCCCTTGAACCCCACCCCCCACCCCAGAATCCACTGTGACCCTGTTAACCACCTCACAGATCTTCACACCTATTTATTGAACAGCTTCCTCCATCAGCAGAACGCTCACCATGAAGGGGACAAGAGAATGAACAGAAGCAAGTGAGCTTCAAGGCAATGTACACTAACATAGATGGGATTACGAATAAAACAAGTGAAATGGGGAATGGGCACTAAAAGAAAATAATGCCCAAAACCGTGTACAAACGACTCACAACTGTTGACGTTCGAACACTTCCGGAACAAGTGCTTCACTGGCGAGTTTTGTTCGAACCACAACGCTGTAAATGTTTCACCCACGTACTACAAATACAAATAATCGCCAACAAAACCTAAACACCTAACCTAACCTGTGCTTATATATGCACAACTTGCTAATATATTATAATAGTAATTTATATTTGAGAACATTCCCGTTTTGAATGAACAGCATGTTAAAATTTATGAATCCGTCTGTGGGGTCGACCGCTGGATGGAATGGACGTGAGTCGAGGACGGGTTGGCCCCTGTAACCCTTTCCAGCACCGCCCCGAGATGGGTATGGGGTGCATAATAAAGACTCATCACCTCCAGCACTACCCAACCTCCTCCACACCCTCTCTTCACTCCTACGAGGTAGCAGCGCGCCTGACGCGGGAGCCGGCCAAGACTCGCCCCGCCACCCCCGGAGAGGAGAGGCACCAGCAGGAAGAGTGATGTTAGAGGTCACCTTATAGGCCTAGGGTGATCACCTTATAGGCCTAGGGTGATCACCTTATAGGCCTTGATGACAACCTATAATGTCATCCTTGTCTTCAATTATTCTCTTTAAACCCTCTTCATTTCCCGTATTCTTTCCTCTCCTTTCGTCTTTTTATCGTGCTCTGCTGACCCCCACCACCTCTCACTGCCCCTCACCTCCCACCACCTCTACCTCTCACTGTCCCTCACTCTCCCACCACCTCTCACTCCCACTCTCCTCACTCTCCCACACCACTCTCACCTCCCCACTATCCCTCACTCTCCCACCACCTCTCACCTCACACTCTCCCTCACTCTCCCACCACCTCTCACCTCCCTCTCTCCTCACTCTCCCACCACCTCTCACCTCTCACTGTCCCTCACTCTCCCACCACCTCTCACCTCCCACTCTCCCTCACTCTCCCACCACCTCTCGCCTCCCACTCTCCCTCACTCCCCCACCACCTCTCACCTTCCCACTCTCCCTCACTCCCGTCCCTCGATGGTTCAAGCATGGGTTGGACATGTATATGAGGGGATTGGGTGGTTATAAATAGGAGCTGCCTCGTATGGGCCAATAGGCCTTCTGCAGTGCCTTTGTTCTTATGTTCTCATGGTATTGGGGGTGCTGTATTGAGCTGGATTGGGGCGTGGCTATACCAAAGGAAACAATGAGTTAGTATAAATTGAGTCAAGTCAGAGTGGGAAAATGTTGTAAGTGGAGTGCCTCAAGGCTCTGTCTTGGGACCTCTGTTGTTATAATATATAAATGATTAGATTCAGGTTTGAGTAGCAACATTTGCAAATTTGCCGATGATACGAAAATCGGTAGGGAAATTAATTCGGAGGAGGACTCACTATCACTTCAAGTTGATCTGGATAGGGTTTTGAAATGGTCAAAGGACTGGCAGATGCAGTTTAATGCTGATAAATGTAAGTTCTGAGGCTAGGTAATGATGGTGGAGTTGCGGGATGCGAGCTGGGTGGTGTTGAGATTGCGAGGTCGGATTGCGAAGGGGATCGGAGGAGTTAATTGGTGGGAATTTAAGGCAGGGGGATCGATGCATGGATGTTCGTGGTGGGGCAAGTGGGACACTCGGATTGTTAATCGCAGCGTAAGTAACAAGACACTGGTGGGGTTCTCAAGCTATATCTTGCTCTGGTTAGGCCCCATTTAGATTATGCAGTTCAGTTTTGGTCGCAATATTATAGAATGGATATAAATTCACTTGAACGTGTCCAGCGTAGGAGACTAAGTTAATTCCCCAAATTAGAAATCTTTCATATGAAGAAAGATTAACAAAGCTTAATTTGCATCACTGGAAAGGCGAAGAGTTAGGGGTGACATGA
>WNGS01043789.1:0-11136 GCA_020271785.1 Procambarus virginalis
CAAGATGAAGACGACATTTATTTGCTATTATAGATTCGAGTAACTTTCCCACAATAGACGTGAGGCTAATTGGTCGATAGTTAGACGCAAGTGATCTATCTCCTTTCTTAAAAACTGGTATCACATTAGCAACTTTCCAAAACTCTGGCACTCTGCCTGACTCTATTGATTTATTAAATATGATTGACAGTGGGTCACAAAGCTCCTCTTTGCATTCTTTCAGCACTCTGGCAAACACTTCATCCGGCCCTGGGGATTTGTTTGGTTTGAGTTTTACTATTTGTTTAAGAACATCCTCCCTGGTAACTGCTAAACTCGTCAACCTGTCCTCGTCCCCACCCACATAGACTTGTTGGGCTGAAGGCATATTGTTAAGTTCCTCTTTAGTAAATACAGATACAAAATATTTATTAAAAATACTACTCATCTCTTCATCACTATCTGTTATTTGACCTGTCTCAGTTTTTAATGGACCTATCCTTTCCCTAGTCTTAGTTCGATATAACTGAAAAAACCCTTTAGGATTTGTCTTTGCTTGCCCTGCTATACGAACTTCATAGTTTCTTTTTGCTTTCCTTATCTCTTTTTAACATTTCTAACTAGTTGTACGAATTCCTGTTCTAAAGTGACCTCCCCATTTTAATCCTCTTGTACCAAGCTCTCTTTTTACCTATAAGATTCTTCAAATTCTTTGTTATCCACTTTGGGTCATTAGTAATCGATCTATTCAATTTGTGTGGTATACTACGTTCCTGTGCTTTGTTTAGAATATTCTTAAATACGTTATAATTGAATCTACATCGAAATCCCCATTTACATCACCTATCGCTGGGTTCATGTCTCGCTCCAAGACCGGCCCACACCCCATACCCAAGACTTTCCAATCAATTTGACCCAAAAATTTCTTAGGCTATTAAAATCAGCTTTTCGAAAATCTGGCACTTTAACAGAATTTTCTCCTACAGGTCTATTCCATTCTATGCCAAATCTGATTTCTTTGTGATCACTGTTCCCTAGCTCACTCCCTATTTCGATGTCATTAATTTGTGTTTCCCTGTTAGTTAACACTAAATCTAAAATATTATTTTCCCGTGTTGGTTCCTTAATGTGTTGCGTAAGAAAGCAATCGTCAATTAATTCTAGAAAATCTTCTGCTTCACTATTCCCTGTTTTGTTCAACCAGTTTATTCCACTCAAATTAAAGTCACCCATGACATAAATACTGTTAGATCTAGATGCCCTAGATATTTCATCCCATAGATGCTTTGCTTCCATTCTGTCTAAATTTGGTGGCCTATATATAACTCCTAATATATTATTTGCTTTTTCGTTTAATTCTATCCAAATAGTTTCTGTGTGTGGCTCAGTTTTGATTCCCTCTTTGAGACTACATTTCAAATTGTCCCTAACGTATATGGCTACTCCACCACCTCGTCTAATATATCTATCTGTGTGAAATAGTTTAAATCCATTTATTTGATATTCGGCTAATAGTTCTCTATTATCAACATTCATCCACGTTTCGGTAAGTGCAATAATATCTATTTTTTCTGTGCAGACAAGAGCATTTAATTCGTTAATTTTATTTCTTAGACTTCTACTGTTTGTGTAATATACCCTAAGTGAATTGTTATTTTGAGGCCCTTCTCTTTCCCTGATCATTTTGCCAATTCCTTTCTCCCGCAAACACATACTTTTATTACATCCTTCCTCCAAATCAATTCCCATACCTCTATCTACTAACAGTTTAAACCCAAACAAACACCTCTAACCACTTCTTCCAACGAGTTTGCAACAGCAACAACCCCAGCTCTCGATAGATGCACCCCATCCCGAGCATACATTTCATTTCTTCCATAGAAGTGTTCCCAGTTGTCTATATAAGATATTGCATTAGATTTGCAATATCTTTCCAGCCTGCAATTGACACCAAGTGCCCTCGACATCCATTCATTTCCCACTCCCTTTCTTGGAAGAATGCCACATATGATCGGGATTCCTCCCTTGCTCCTAACTAATTCTATTGCTGTCTTGAATTTCAGTATTAGTTCCTCACTTCTAACTCTCCCAACATCATTACCCCCTACACTAATACAAATAATGGGTTTGCTCCCATTTCCCGTCATAATATCTTTCATGTTTCCAACAATATCACCAATACCAGCTCCAGGATAGCAAACCCTTAATCTGTTCCCTTTATCTCTGGCACAAAACGTTCTGTCCAAATACCTCACCTGGGAATCTCCCACATAACCAAAAACAACGTTGCCTTTTTCTTATGTTCTTATGTTCTTAAACTGCATCTGCCAATCCTTTGACCATTTCAAAACCCTATCTAGATCAACTTGAAGTGATAGTGAGTCCTCCGAATTAATTTCCCTACCGATTTTAGTATCATCGGCAAATTTGCAAATGTTGCTACTCAAACCTGAATCTAAATCATTTATATATATTATAAACAACAGAGGTCCCAAGACAGAGCCTTGAGGCACTCCACTTACAACATTTTCCCACTCTGACTTGACTCCATTTATACTAACTCTCTGTTTCCTTTGGTATAGCCATGCCCTAATCCAGCTTAATATAGCACCCCCAATACCATGAGCCTCTATCTTTTTAATCAGTCTTTCATGTGGCACTGTATCAAAAGCTTTGCTAAAGTCAAGGTACACAACATCACAATCCTTACCACTATCAACTGCCTCAACTATGCTAGAATAAAAAGATAACAAATTTGTTAAACATGAACGGCCATTTATAAAACCATGTTGCGACTCAATTATTAATTTATGTTTTTCAAGATGAAGACGAATTTTATTTGCTAGTATAGATTCGAGTAACTTTCCCACAATAGACGTTAGGCTAATTGGTCGATAGCTAGACGCAAGTGATCTATCTCCTTTCTTAAAAACTGGTATCACATTAGCAACTTTCCAAAACTCTGGCACTGTGCCTGACTCTATTGATTTATTAAATATGATTGACAGTGGGTCACAAAGCTCCTCTTTGCATTCTTTCAGCACCCTGGCAAACACTTCATCCGGCCCTGGGGATTTGTTTGGTTTGAGTTTTACTATTTATTTAAGAACATCCTCCCAGGTAACTGCTAAACTCGTCAACCTGTCCTCGTCCCCACCCACATAGACTTGTTCGGCTGAAGGCATATTGTTAAGTTCCTCTTTAGTAAATACAGATACAAAACATTTGTTAAAAATACTACTCATCTCTTCATCACTATCTGTTATTTGACCTGTCTCAGTTTTTAATGGACCTATCCTTTCCCTAGTCTTAGTTCGATATAACTGAAGAAACCCTTTAGGATTTGTCTTTGCTTGCCCTGCTATACGAACTTCATAGTTTCTTTTTGCTTTCCTTATCTCTTTTTTAACATTTCTAACTAGTTGTACGAATTCCTGTTCTAAAGTGACCTCCCCATATTTAATCCTTTTGTACCAAGCTCTCTTTTTACCTATAAGGTTCTTCAAATTCTTTGTTATCCACTTTGGGTCATTAGTAATCGATCTATTCAATTTTTGTGGTATACTACGTTCCTGTGCTTTGTTTAGAATATTCTTAAATAAGTTATATATTGAATCCACATCGAAATCCCCATTTACATCACCTATCGCTGGGTTCATGTCTCGCTCCAAGACCGGCCCACACCCCATACCCAAGACTTTCCAATCAATTTGACCCAAAAAATTTCTCAGGCTATTAAAATCAGCTTTTCGAAAATCTGGCACTTTAACAGAATTTTCTCCTACAGGTCTATTCCATTCTATGCTAAATCTGATTTCTTTGTGATCACTGTTCCCTAGCTCACTCCCTATTTCGATGTCATTAATTTGTATTTCCCTGTTAGTTAACACTAAATCTAAAATATTATTTTCCCGTGTTGGTTCCTTAATGTGTTGCGTAAGAAAGCAATCGTCAATTAATTCTAGAAAATCTTCTGCTTCACTATTCCCTGTTTTGTTCAACTAGTTTATTCCACTAAAATTTAAGTCACCCATGACATAAATACTGTTAGATCTAGATGCCCTAGATATTTCATCCCATAGATGCTTTGCTTCTATTCTGTCTAAATTTGGTGGCCTATAAGAACATAAGAACAAAGACAACTGCAGAAGGCCTATTGGCCCATACGAGGCAGCCCCTATTTATAACCACCCAATCCCACTCATATACATGTCCAACCCATGCTTGAAACAATCGAGGGACCCCACCTCCACAATGTTACGCGGCAACTGGTTCCACAAATCAACAACCCTGTTACTGAACCAGTATTTACCCAAATCTTTGTCTCCTGATCGTAGAATTCTATTAAGCCTGTAAGGCAAGATTTACCCTCCCTGAACCCTTGTTAATGGGTTGTCACGAAGTCCCTTCTCTCCAGAAGGGACAGCAAGTATAGTAGGTCAATGGAAACGGGAGACCTATCAGAAATATGGAAGACGGCTAATGTAGACCCAATATACAAAAAGGGTGACAGACAAGAGGCACTGAACTACAGGCCAGTGTCCTTAACTTGTATACCATGCAAGGTGATGGAGAAGATTGTGAGAAAAAACCTAGTAACACATCTGGAGAGAAGGGACTTCGTGACAACCCATTAACATGGGTTCAGGGAGGGTAAATCTTGCCTTACAGGCTTAATAGAATTCTACGATCAGGAGACAAAGATTAAGCAAGAAAGAGAAGGATGGGCAGACTGCATTTTTTTGGACTGTCGGAAAGCCTTTGACACAGTTCCCCATAAAAGGCTGATGCATACGCTGGAGAAACAGGCTGGAGTAACTTGTAGGGCGCTCCAGTGGATAAGGGAGCACCTAAGCAATAGGAAGCAGAGAGTTACAGTGAGGGGTGAGACCTCAGATTGGCGTGAAGACACCAGTGGAGTCCCACAGAGCTCTGTACTCGGACCTATCCTGTTTCTGATATATGTAAATGATCTCCCAGAGGGTATAGAGTCATTCCTCTCAATATTTGCTGACGACGCCAAAATTATAAGAAGGATTAAGACAGAGGAGGACAGCTTGAGGCTTCAAGAAGACCTGGACAAGCTGCAGGAATGGTCGAACAAATGGTTGTTAGAGTTTAACCCAAGCAAATGCAATGTAATGACGATAGGTGTAGGAGCAGCTAGAAACCAGATACAAGATATCATTTGGGAGATGAAATATTTTAAGAGTCAGAGAGAGAGAAAGACCTGGGTGTTGATATCATGCCAGATTTGTCCCCTGAAGCTCATTTCAAGAGGATAACATCAGCGGCATATGCCAGGTTGGCTAACATAAGAACGGCCTTTAGAAACTTGTGTAAGGAATCTTTCAGAACATTATATACCACATATGTCAGACGAATCCTGAAGTATACGGCTCCAGCATAGAGTCTATATCTAGTCAAGCATAAGACTAAACTGGAAAAGGTTGAAAGGTTTGCCACCAGACTAGTACCCGAGCTGACAGGTATCAGCTACAAGGAGAGACTACGGGAATTAAACCTCACTTCGTTGGAAGACAGAAGAGTTAGGGGGGGACATGATAACCACATTCAAGATTTTCAAGCGAATCGATAGGGTTGATAAAGACAGGCTGTTTAACACAAGGGGCACATGCACTAGGGGACACAGGTGGAAACTGAGTGCCCAAATGAGCCACAGATATATTAGAAAGAACTTTTTTAGTGTCAGAGTGGTTGACAAATGGAATGCATTAGGAAGTGATGTGGTGGAGGCTGACTCCATAAACAGTTTCAAGTGTAGATATGATAGAGCCCAATAGGCTCAGGAATCTGTACACCTGTTGATTGACGGTTGGGAGGCGGGACCAAAGAGCTAAAGCTCAACCCCCGCAAACACAACTAGGTGAGTACAGAGAGAGAGAGAGAGAGAGAGAGAGAGAGAGAGAGAGAGAGAGAGAGAGAGAGAGAGAGAGAGAGAGAGACAGAGAGAGACAGAGAGACAGAGACAGAGAGAGACAGACAGACAGACAGACAGACAGACAGACAGACAGACAGACAGACAGACAGACAGACAGACAGACAGACAGACAGACAGACACAGAGACAGAGAAAGAGGGGGGCCTGGTAGCCTGGTGGACAGCGCGGACTCGTAATTCTGTAATGCGGGCTCGATTCCCCGCACCAGGCAGAAACAAATGGGCAAAGTTTCTTTCACCCAGAATGCCTCTGTTACCAAGCAGTAAATTCGCATCTTGGAGTTAGTCAGCTGTCACGGGCTGCTTCCTGTGTGTGTGGTGTGTGTGTGTGTGTGTGTGTGTGTGTGTGTGTGTGTGTGTGTGTGTGTGTGTGTGTGTGTACTCACCTAGTTGTGCTTGCGAGGGTTGAGCTCTGGCTCAACCGCGCGCGCGCGCGCGTGTGTGTGTGTGTGTGTGTGTGTGTGTGTGTGTGTGTGTGTGTGTGTGTGTGTGTGTGTGTGTGTGTGTGTGTGTGTGTGTGTGTGTGTGTGTGTACTCACCTAGTTGTACTCACCTAGTTGTGCTTGCGAGGGTTGAGCTCTGGCTCAACCGTGTGTGTGTGTGGGGGTGGGTGGGGGGGGGAAGAAAAAAAGAAGTAGTAAACAGTTGAGAGGCGGGCCGAAAGAGCAAAGCTCAACCGCCGATAACACAACTAGGTGAATACCCAGGGCCGGTGGCTGTGTGGACAGCATGCTTGATACGTAGTCATGTGGACCGGGGTTTGATTCCGGGGCCGGCAGATACAAATGGGCAGAGTTTCTTTCACCCTGATGTGCCTGTTACCTAGCAGCAAATAGGTACCTGGGAAAGATGAGAGGAAAGAAAGAAGCTGAAAAAAGGAGAAGAAGAAAGAGAAGAAGAGAGATATAAGAAGAAGATAGAGAGAAGAGAGGGAGAGAGAGAGAGAGGAGAAAGAAGAGAGATAGGTACCTAGCAGTAAATAGGTAATACACAGCTGTTATAGGATGCTTCCTGTGTGTGTGTAGGGGGGGGGGAATAGCAATTAGTAACAGTTGGTTGACTGACAGTTAAGTGGCGGGCCAAAAGAGCAGAACTCATCCCCGCAAGCATAACTAGATGAATACTAGGTGAATACACACACATACACACACAGGTGTGTGTGTGGGAAGGTGCTCCAGTGGATAAGGGAGTACTTAAGCAACAGGAAACAGCGAGTAACGGTGAAGGGGGAGACATCAGAGTGGCGAGATGTCACCAGCGGAGTCCCACAGGGCTCAGTACTTGGACCCATCCTGTTTCTAATATATGTGAACGATTTTCCGGAGGGTATAGACTCATTCCTCTCAATGTTTGCTGATGATGCAAAAATTATGAGAAGAATCAAGACGGATGAAGATAGACAGAGACTACAGGATGACCTGGATAAACTGGAGGAATGGTCTAGAAAATGGCTGCTAAAGTTCAACTCGGGAAAGTGTAAGGTGATGAAATTAGGAGAAGGGAGCAGGAGGCTGAACACAAGGTATCAATTGGAAGGGGAAATCCTGCAAGAGTCAAATAGAGAGAAAAATCTGGGGGTTGATATCACACCGAACCTGTCCCCAGAAGCCCACATCAAAAGAATATCATCAGCGGCATATGCTAGACTGGTCAACATAGGAACTGCCTTTAGAAACTTGTGTAAGGAATCTTTCAGAACCCTGTATACCACTTATGTAAGACCAATCCTGGAGTATGCAGCTCCAGCCTGGAGTCCATACCTAGTTAAACACAAGACAAAGTTAGAGAAGATTCAGCGGTATGCCACCAGGCTCGTCCCGGAACTGAGAGGATTGAGCTACGAGGAAAGGCTAAAGGAGCTGAACCTCACATCCCTGGAAAACAGAAGAGTAAGGGGAGACATGATAACCACCTACAAAATTCTCAGGGGAATTGACAGGGCAGACAAAGACAAACTCTTCACCACGGGTGGGACACGAACAAGGGGACACAGGTGGAAACTTAGTACCCAGATGAGCCACAGAGACGTTAGAAAGAATTATTTCAGTGTCAGAGTAGTTAATAAATGGAATGCACTAGGAAGTGATGTGGTGGAGGCTGACTCCATACACAGTTTCAAATGTAGATATGATAGAGCCCAGTAGGCTCAGGAATCTGTACACCTGTTGATTGACAGTTGAGAGGCGGGACCAAAGAGCCAAAGCTCAACCCCCGCAAGCACAATTAGGTGAGTACACACACACACACACACACACACACACACACACACACACACACACACACACACACACACACACACACACACACACACACACACAGAATATTGTGCGAGGAGCCTATGCCACGCTTTCTAACTTCAGAATTGCTTTTAAATACATGGATGGTGATATACTAAAGAAATTGTTCACGACTTTTGTTAGGCCAAAGCTAGAATATGCAGCGGTTGTGTGGTGCCCATATCTTAAGAAGCACACCAACAAACTGGAAAAGGTGCAAAGACACGCTACTAAGTGGCTCCCAGAACTGAAGGACAAGAGCTATGAGGAGAGGTTATAGGTTTCAAAGCGTATATATGACAAAGAGTGCTGGGAAGACGGGACACCACGAGCGTAGCTCTCATCCTGTAACTACACTTAGGTAATTACAAGCTACTTCCGACATACATTGTGATGGGTCACCCCCCCCCCCCACTGTAACTACACTTAGGCAATTACTCGTTGGTGATTACACACACACACACACACACACAAACTCACATTAGGTAACTGACACTTAATTTAAATTCTAAATGCTGTAAAACGTCATTTATACATTTGCTAAAAATATGTACGATTTCATTGACTGAAATTAACGTATATTATACGTTCAAAAGACGACTTTATATAAAAGTTACAGTGCCACCATTCTGCTACCAAATGAAAACGTCAGAAAAAGTTTCATGTTTCCTGGGGTGTGTATACCGTTTTGCATTCATAAACAGGGGATTTGGCGGGTGCATGGAATCACTTTTGGGTCTTTGTTTGTAGGACAGGCTGACTGAACCGATAGTATCCGAAACTGCAGTAGTGGATTTGCAGCCCATCCTCCAAACAAAGACCCAAAAGTGATTACATGCACCTGCCAAACCCCCTGTTTATGAATGAAAAACAGTTTACACACGACTCACAACTGATTTCGTTCGGACACTTCCGGAACAAGTGCTTCACTGACGAATTTTGTTCGAACCACAACGCTATAAATGCTTCACCCACGTACTACAAATACAAATAATCACCAACAGAACCTAAACACCTAACCTATCCTATGCCTATATATGCATAATATGGTAATATTGTGTATATATATGGCTAGCGCAGGGAGTGTAAAGGCCTGCACACAAGCCAATCAATTGTGTAATTCATTTGCATATATGGAAAGTACCGTTAAAGGTCTATATGTCATAATAAAGACAGATGTAAACGATAATGTGACTACCTTCCAAGGAAAATATATCTTAAATGAAAGCCAAGATATGGTTAAATAAATAGCAAGTACTACACCATCGCCGGTGACTGGACATATGAAAACTTCCAATGCATCAGTGTCCAGCCTGGTGGGCAATACAGGCTTCACAATTCCGATAAATTATGTAATTCAGAGAGATGCAGTGATAAACGTTAATGTTTTATATTTTAAATAAAGATATAAACTTTGTTTTCAAACGTTTATTGTAATAATATCTCAAGATTTGAACCTGGTTGGAAAGCGGATAAATTTCTGAATAAAGAATATGCGCCTGTCGCCCCTTAATGGGTCAGCTGCGCGCACATAGCATGGGGCATAAATAAGCAGGTGCCCTGGCACCACTCTTCCTTGTTCCCTGTGGCTGTGCATCGTGTAAACAGCAGATCCCCTCATGCCCTTCTTCGCCGACGTGACTGCTTGTCGAAATTCGGCTTTCCCCAGTTCATTACGACGCCTTTCTACAGCCTCTATGGATGATGTCCACCCCTTCCGAGGTCGCCGACCTCCGTCTAACGGACCTTCCTATGGACTGGGCATCAACCTCTGGGGGTAGGATGGGCGGGACCGCAGTTGTGACGGTAGGCACCAGCAGGTAACACTTCTCTACTTTTCATTGGCTTTCAGGCGTCAGCCCTCCCTGTTGATTGAGCAGGCCCTGTGGCACCTGATGGACGTGCACCCAGCATCGCGTCCCTGCGCTGGGTTATGTTATATGTTAGCGACCTGAGCCTATGCCCTTTCTTCGACGGCTTGGAGGCCTCCCTTGGGCCTTTGGGGCGTGCCTGCCAGCCTCTGGTTGCCTAAGGGCGTGCCCTATTGGGCGGAACGGTGCCGAATCTTCTGGGCAGTCATGTGCAAGCAACATCTCCAGCCACACGCATAGCCCCCCAACCCTCACCCCTGCCCTGGCCGCGTGGAGGCCTGCATCATCCAAGGCGTACCACACTCCCACCCAGCTGCCACAAGTTTGTTCATTTTCTTTTTTTCCTCATTTGGGTTTATTTGAATTATTGGTTATTTTGTGCATTTCTGGCATATTCTCTCTTTTAGTCCTTGCTCTTAGCTGGCACAAGTCTACAGGTCCTATCGTGTTTCATACTGAAGTCTGTTTATTCTTGTTTTGTTTACTTCCGTTTAATATATTTATTATGCTTGTATGTTGTATAGTTTGTTTGTTCTGTGTATATTTTTGGCTTAAATTTAGTCTTAAGTGTTTTGCCCTAACAGGTATTTGCGGGCAGGGGTATGCTCCACCCTTTCCTTGGTTATAATTTGAAATATTGTTATATATTAATGACTTGTTATACTTCCTTCCTGCTTGGGTTATTAAGAGTTTTTAAGTGTATGCAGCATGCGCTTTTTAACCATTTCCTTTTAGCTATAATTACGTTTTTCCATTTAATTTTAAGCTTTGGTTTGTTTACATTACATGTGCCTTATTTACTTCTTGCAATTATCAGGCACTTTTCAGGTATGTGAGTTCTTTGTTCATTTTAACTGTTACATTCTTGTTTTGGGATCTTCGGTGCCTTTTGGGAAGTGGACTTTTTTTAGTTCATTATTAACAACATTATTTAGTGTATGTGGGTTGGGTTTAGAGTAGATGAGGGTATATCATCAGCAAACAATATAGGTTTCAGAATGTTAGAGACATTAGGCAGATCATTGATATATAAGAAATAGGAGGGGTCCC
>WNGS01043794.1:6893-17963 GCA_020271785.1 Procambarus virginalis
AACGTGTGTAGAATAATAAACCCCACATTGTTTGAGTTAGGAAAACATTATTTGTCAAATATTGATACTGTTCTTAAAAGATTTCCCCATTTTGCACCCGCAAGATAACGTAAGCTTATAAGGGTTGATAGATGTTAATCTTCTTGTTTGAGGAGCTGTTCACTTGAGGCGTTAAGCAAGTCCCAGCTGTGTCTGGGTACAAGTGACGGGATGAACAATCCAGCGGGTTTTCTTCCTATTGGGGAGTGTTGTACATGCTGCTATGGCGGTGTGTCCACTCACAAGATGAGTGGCGCTGCCAATAAACTCGCCCCTCGGGGCAAATTAAAAAAAAAAAAAAACATGGCAGTTAACACTATAATTGAGAGGGCAGCCTCTGCTGCCAGTAGAATAGATCCCATCTGCTCATCATAGGGGTTTTCAATCACGGAAGGATAGACTGGGAGAACAAGGAACCACATGGAGGAGAGGATACATGGAGAGCCAACCTAATGGAGGTGGGGACAAGAAACTTTCTAATCCAACATGTCAGGAAACCCACAAGGATGAGAGAAATGATGAACCAGCGAGACTCGACCTAGTCTTCACTCTGAACGACTCCGACATAAGGGAAATCCGTTTCGAGGCTCCAGTAGGAATGAGCGACCACAGTGTACTGGTCTTTGAGTATCTGGTTGAAGAAGGTTTATTGAACTGGAGGAGGGATACTGAAAAAAAGGCTGGCAATCCGAAAGGTAAACTATGAGGAGATAACAAATTCCTAACAGATATAACATGGGAAACAGAGGTCAGACGGCCCAAGACATGATGGACTACATCACGCAGAAGTGCAAGGATGCAGCAAACAAGCAAGTTTGTCCCAGCCCAAAAGGAAAACAGTGAAATGAAGATGAGAAACCCATGGTTAATCAGAGATGTAGGCTAGCTAAGCAACAAAGTAAAAGGGCATGGAGAAACTATAGGAATAACAGGACACTGGAGAGCAGAGAAAGATACCAGAATGCCAGGAATGAATATGTCAGGATGAGAAGAGAGGCGGAAAGACATACGAAAACGACATCGCAAGCAAGGCAAAGACTCAGCCTAAATTGCTGCATAGCCACATCAGGAGAAAAACAACAGTAAAGGAACAGGTTATGAAATTAAGGATAGGGGCAGAAGGATTCACTACAAACGACAAGGAAGTGTGAGGAACTGAATAAGAAATTCCAAGAGGTCTTCACCCTAGAACAAGGAGAAATCCCAGAGTTAAGAGAGGGGATAGCTACCAGGAACCACTGGAAGAGTTTGAGATTACAAGCGGGGAAGTAAGAAAGTGTTTACTAGAGTTGGATGTGACAAAGGCTATAGGCCCAGATGGAATCTCTCCTTGGATACTTAAGGAAGGAGCAGAAGAACTGTGCCTACCACTCTCCATAGTGTATAACAAATCTCTGGCAACAGGGGAACTGCCAGAAATTTGGAAAGCAGCTAATGTAGTCCCGATATACAAGAAAGGGGATAGACAGGAGGCACTGAATTACAGCCAGTGTCCCTAACCTGCATACCATGCAAGCTGATGGAGAAGATTGTGCGAAGAAAGCTAGTGGAGCACCTGGAGCGAAAGAACTTTGTAACACAGCACCAACATGGATTCAGGGATGGCAGGTCCTGCCTCACAGGGTTACTTGAATTCTACGACCAGGCAACAAAAATAAGGCAAGAAAGAGAAGGGTGGGCAGACTGCATATTTTTGGATGTCAGAAAGCCTTTGATACAGTGCCACACAAGAGGCTAGTGAAAAAGCTGAGATGCAGGCTGAGTGAAAGGGAAGGTACTCCGTTGGATACAGGAGTACCTAAGCAACAGGAGACAAAGAGTCAGTGTGAGGGGTGAGGTCTCAGATTGGCGAGACGTTACGAGTGGAGTCCCGCAGGGGTCAGTCCTTGGACCTATACTGTTTCTGATATATGTAAATGATCTCCCAGAGGGTATAGAATCGTTTCTCTCAATGTTTGCCGATGATGCAAAAATTATGAGGAGGATTGAAACTGAGGACGATAGTAGGAGAGGCTACAAGACGACCTACAGACTGAGTGAATGGTCAAAAAATGGCTGTTGAAGTTCAACCCGAGTAAATGCAAAGTAATGAAACTAGGCAGTGGAAACAGGAGGCCAGACACAGGATACAGAATAGGAGATGAAGTACTTAATGAAACGGACAGAGAGAAAGATCTAGGAGTTGATATCACACCAAACCTGTCTCCTGAAGCCCACATAAAAAGGATAACATCTGCGGCATATGCGAGGCTGGCTAACATCAGAACAGCGTTCAGGAACCTGTGTAAGGAATCATTCAGAATCTTGTACACCACATATGTAAGACCAATCCTGGAGTATGCAGCCCCAGCATGGAGCCCGTACCTTGTCAAGCACAAGACGAAGCTGGAAAAAGTCCAAAGGTATGCCACTAGACTAGTCCCAGAACTAAGAGGCATGAGTTACGAGGAAAGGCTGCGGGAATGCACCTTACGACACTGGAAGACAGAAGAGTAAGGGGAGATATGATCACAACCTACAAAATCCTCAGAGGAATCGACCGGGTAGACAAGGACAAACTATTCAACACTGGGGGGACGCGAACAAGGGGACACAGGTGGAAACTGAGTACCCACATGAGCCACAGAGACGTTAGAAGGAACTTTTTCAGTGTCAGAGTAGTTAACGGATGGAATGCATTAGGCAGTGATGTGGTGGAGGCTGACTCCATACACAGTTTCAAGGGTAGATATGATAGAGCCCAGTAGGCTCGGGAATCTGTACACCGTTGATTGACAGTTGAGAGGCGGGACCAAAGAGCCAAAGCTCAACCCCCGCAAGCACAAATAGGTGAGTACAAATAGGTGAGTACACACACACACACCACACACACACACACACACACACACACACACACACACACAACACACAGTTGGGCACTGGTCACTGAGTGGACAGCACACTGGATATGTAGACCTGATAATGGTCCGGGTTCGATCCCGGCGCCGGGGAAAACAGATGGGCAGAGTTTCTTTCACCCTGATGCCCCTGTTACTAACAGTAAATAAGTACCTGGGAGTTAGACAGCTGTTACGGGCTCTTCCTGGGGGGAATGTGTGTGGGGAAAAAAGGAAAAAAAGTTAGCTAGTACAGTAGTTAGTAACAGTTGACTGATTGCCAGTTGAGAGGCGGGCCGAATGAGCAAAGCTCAACCCCTACAAGCACAACTAGGTGAATACACACACACGGAGTTCCCATCCGCCTCCTTACCTATAAAAGGCTGTTACAAAAGTTGTAGCAACAGGCAGGAGTAAAAGGGAAGGTGCTCCAGTGGATAAGGGAGTACCTAAGCAACAGGAAACACCGAGTAACGGTGAGGGGGGAGACATCAGAGTGGCGAGATGTCACCAGCGGAGTCCCACAGGGCTCTGTACTTGGACCCATCCTGTTTCTAATATATGTAAACGATTTTCCAGAGTATAGACTCATTCCTCTCAATATTTGCTGACGATGCATAAATTATGAGAAGAATCAAGACAGATGAAGATAGACAGAGACTACAGGACGACCTGGACAAACTGGAGGAATGGTCTAGAAAATGGCTACTAAGTTCAACTCAGGAAAGTGTAAAGTAATGAAATTAGGCGAAGGGAGCAGGAGGCTGAACACAAGGTACCATCTGGGAGGTGAAATCCTGCAAGAGTCAAATAGAGAGAAAGATCTGGGGGTTGATATCACACCGAACCTGTCCCCCAGAGGCCCATATCGAGAGGATATCATGAGCGGCATATGCTAGATTGGCCAACATAAGAACTGCCTTTAGAAACTTGTGTAAGGAATCGTTCAGGACCTTGTATACCACGTACGTCAGACCAATCCAGGAGTATGCAGCTCAAGCCTAGAGTCCATACCTAGTAAAACACAAGACATCTTAGAAAAGATTCAGAGGCATGCCACCAGACTAGTCCCGGAACTGAGAAGTATGATCGAGCATTACAAGCCAAGAGGCTTGTAATAAACAGAGAGAAACCTCAACCTACCCTTATTTTATTAGTATCAAATCAAGTTGTTTGCAGAGCGATAGGAGCCTCCTTAGCTCAGGGGCAGAGCACTGGTCTTGTAAACCAGGGGTCGTGAGTTCGATTCTCACAGGGGGCAGGTAGAGCACCACAGGGACATAAAAAAACTGTGTTTTTTTTTCAGGAAGGATTCCTGATACACTGAGTAATTCAATGTTCTAAATTCATAAATGTGCGTTTACATCAATACAAATTCAAAGCCGGTAATTTATGCAATAGTTGCAAACTTAAGGTAACAAAATTTCAAATATATTTTTCACCAGCACAAGAAAAACTGTACATTAATAGCGTAGCAGTGATTATAACTATACATTATATACCCGTATACGAAAAAAAAAAATTATGACACGACACAGCTCATCCTCCTGTTTTGAGAGTACTTATAGGAAGGATGAGGACCATAGTACATATACCGACGTACATCGCAATTAGAAAGTAGAAATCGGTACTATTGAATTTGGACAAACCGGAAAATGATTTTCTACTTAATGTTGCAAAGACAGACGAAACTAACCTAACCTAACCTTCCTAGGTCTAACATACGCGATCTGAGGCCTAATATAGAACATGTGTGTGCTAGACTACTATAGGAATATTTAAGTTTGTTTTTTTAGTTTAATTTTTTCGGACTATAAAGTGAATAGTACACACACTTCTACTATCTAATTGTTTAATACGTCAATATTTGTACTATGGTGTACATAGTTACAAAAGCTCCATCTAAACAGGAGGACGAGTTGTACGATGCGTCGAGAAAATAGCTTTATTTCGTTTTCATATATTATATAATATATCTAATATAGCAGATACGTGCGGTTGCCGAGGCTACGAACAAGATATACAAATATGATTGTATTGTATTGAGTTGAGATTGTATTGTATTAGTTGTATTGATTGTATTGTATTAGTTGTATTGATTGTATTGTATTGAGTTGAGACTGTATTGTATTAGTTGTATTGATTGTATTGAGCTGAGAGTGTATTGTATTAGTTGTATTGATTGTATTGTATTGAGTTATTAATTGTATTGTATTGTAGTCGTGTATTGAGTTACACGACAGGTTGCTTAATTATCTCTGCACCACCAACCTCATCTTCAATTTATCTACTATCCTCATCTACTATCGTCACACTAAGTTGACGGTTTATGTCCGCGGTCACCTGGTTAAAGGTATAGATAGAAGAGAATTTATATGGGGAATTTTCATGGCTAATTCAATTTTAATTTATTCACGTTTGTACATATAATCGTGTTAATTTGCTCAAAATTACAGCATTTTATTTACCCAAGAGAAAGTCATTATATTGGCATAACATGTAATTATAATTATGTACTAACTCACAGTAATAATTCAATGTTTCAGGGGGTCAAGCAGGCAATGTATATACATACTAAGTTCATATCGACGTGCCCTCCAAAGTTGAACTACTGACCCTTCCCAGAATGTGGCCCCTTAACAGACTAACTCCTGGGTACCTATTTACTGGTAGGTGAATAGGTGCATTAGGTGAAAGGAAGCGCGCCCAATTATTTATGTCCCGCCCGAGATTTGAACCCGGAATTAAATATTGTTAGTAGAGAACGAACCTGACTGTACCACCGGGACATTATCACCTAGATTTAGGTTTTGAATGGCATGTGTGCAATCAAGGATCAATGTTGCGTGGTTGTACATGTTGCAAACGTGTTCTGGACATTGCCTCTTCAATGCGAGGTTTTAAGGAGATATAACTTTCGCCAAACGCTATCATGAGGTTATCTTGATATGATTTCGGGGCTTATCGTCCCTCGGTCCTCGACCAGGCCTCCTTTTTGTTACATGTCTCCCATGAAGCAGCCCGTATCAGCTGTCTAACTCCCAGGTACCTATTTACTATTAGGTGAACAGGCCCATCAGGGAGAAAGAAACCCTGCCCATTTGTTCCCGCCTCCGCCGGGGATCGAACCAGGAACCTTAGGACTACGGGGCGTTGCCATGCTCATAAGACCAATCTATCATCCTGATTTGATAGTACTTTTTTGTAACTATTGGGTCGAAAGTACCATGTAGTACTGGACCTCCAGAAAACCACTTTTTGTACTATTATTTTGTCACGAAACTATTATTTTGTCACGAAAAATAAAGCTAAACACCAAACGTAAATATTCCTAAGCCAAGTATAGCACATATATGTACTATATTAGGCCTAAGATAGCGTATATTGGGCCTAGGATTTTAGCAGAGATTAGATTAGCTTAGGCCAAGTATTGTTGTTCCTAATCTACGGTTTCCGGTTTTTCCAAATTCAGTAATACAAGTTTACTTTCCGGTGGTCCATCACGACATACTGTCACTTTCCACCACATTAGTTACTATAAAATAAATGTAAATTATAAATAAATCACCTGTATCTACACTTTCATTTTAGAAGGCTAGGGTGAGCAAAACACAAACTCACAAACTATAAAACAAAGACTAATTAAGCAAACACAACACGACACTTTCCAGAGACAAAATGAATGATCAACCTTCACCCTCAACATAAATGCCGATCATAAATCTTGCTTAGATGTTGCGAATCCTAAATAGCCTATAATCATGCAGAAATTATTACACAATAATTTCAGCAATTTCGAATAATTGTGAACCAATTTTCAGCGGTATGCCAATTTAACGTATTAGATGACACGCATCTCTGAATTCGACCACAATCCCAATATAATTATAATGTTCGCTAACGAACCAATTTTTCAAAATTAAGAACAACGTAACTGGCGCGAGAGTACAATTCATCACACTTGAGCTACCAGGATTCATCTAGCATTTACTCATCCATTTATGAAACCTGTACATCTTTCCACAATATTGTAGGCTTCTTATCTTGAGGTTATCTTGAGATGATTTCGGGGCTTTTTAGTGTCCCCGCGGCCGGTCCTCGACCAGGCCTCCACCCCCAGGAAGCAGCCCGTGACAGCTGACTAACACCCAGGTACCTATTTTACTGCTAGGTACTGCTAGGCTTGTTTATATTTATTATATAGTTTACGAGCTTCGAAGCTTCACAACTAAATGTTAATATTATTGTTATAATCAAGCTCGTGGTGCTTCGGAACTCTTAAGACTGTTTCATAAATGCAAGGCCGTCATCATTAATGAAGGATGTATAGGTTTCGTAAGTGGCTGCTCGATGAATTCTGGTCCCGAACCTGACCAAAACGCATAGGTCCCAACCCCCCCCCCCCATAATACAAGGGGGATTACAGAGCTAACCTCCTGGTCCAATAGTCTCTTAATGGTGGCCATTTCCAAATCTCCAAAATGGGAGGACACCCGCTACATGTATAAGTAATATATGTGCATATATACCAGCCCAGCCTCCTGTTACGGTAGTACTTATAGTAACGATGAGGACACATAGTATATATACCGACGTCCAACGAAATTCAAACGTAGAAATCTAAACTATTGAGTTGCACAAACCGGAAAACTATTTTTTGCTTGTGTTGCTTTGACAAACTAAACTAACCTATCCTAACCTCCCGTCTACAGGTAGAAGGGTAGATGGGACCAAAGAGCCAGAGCTCAACCCCCGCAAGCACAAATAGTTGAGTACATCACTGGCTATTAAAAATGGGCGCCGCGCACAAAGTCGTACCCAACACCATCCATTACGAAAGCATTGTAATCGCAATTTCATACCTTTCTACGTTGGCGCATCTTCGGCTTGAGTGATAATACAGATCTAGTCCGCACACTTTAGTGATTAAGTCTGGGCGCCATACAATCACACTTGCCGTGGCCGCTACAGTAGCACACGGCTCCTGTATCTACACTTGCCGTGGCCGCTACAGTAGCACACGGCTCCTGTATCTACACTTGCCGTGGCCGCTACAGTAGCACACGGCTCCTGTATCTACACTTGCCGTGGCCGCTACAGTAACACACGGCTCCTGTATCTACACTTGCCGTGGCCGCTACAGTAACACACGGCTCTTGTATCTACACTTGCCGTGGCCGCTACAGTAACACACGGCTCCTGTATCTACACTTGCCGTGGCCGCTACAGTAACACACGGCTCCTGTATCTACACTTGCCGTGGCCGCTACAGTAGCACACGGCTCCTGTATCTACACTTGCCGTGGCCGCTACAGTAACACACGGCTCCTGTCTACACTTGCCGTGGCCGCTACAGTAGTACACGGCTCCTGTATCTACACTTGCCGTGGCCGCTACAGTAGCACACGGCTCCTGTATCTACACTTGCCGTGGCCGCTACAGTAACACACGGCTCCTGTATCTACACTTGCCGTGGCCGCTACAGTAGTACACGGCTCCTGTACTTTTTGACAGTGGTGAGGCTTGTTCTGTGGGCCGGGAGCCAGGGCTACTGTCATTGCCGCTGTCACCAACCTCGCAGCTGACCAATATAAAAAATATAATAATCTATCCGTTTCTAAGAGTTAAATGCCCAATTTAAAAAAAAATAATCTAGTCGAAGTTCATATTTAACTAAATTACTATTCGATCTACAGATAGCCTTGAATGATCCACAAAGCCTAAGCCGCTAGTTTTTAACCTACAGTATACTGGGGCCGTTATATCAGCTATACGATGGTATTCAAACAATAAATATACGCACATGTGTGAGTAGTTTATCGTCTTCTTAAACACTATTTGTCCAAATTTGATTACACATTTAATCTTTTTGTTTTTTTTCACCTTGGTGGTCTTACACTGACGATACTTCATCATTAAACATCAAACTCTACAGACAAATAAATGTAGATATTCTGTTGGATGGATAACTATCTATCCAACCTACCAACAACGGCACCATATTGCATATACACATTCGACTGAATATCCTACCTGTACCCGATGCAAAGCCTAATCCCTAACATCCCTATTCCTAATCCCTAATTCTGCCCGAAACGCTGCGCGTACTAGTGGCTTTACAAGACTGTAATTACCATTTTATGATCCACACATTCCCAATGTACCCTCTTGTATATGCATAAATAAATAAATAAATAACATAACTATCATGACAGGTTAAGTCTGAACGGCTATAGGCAGCTATCATAAGGGGGAATAAATAGTTTGAACCCTGAACCCATTATGTGCTTCTGTAACCCACCACCGCCCACAGGATGGGTTATGGGGTGCGTAATATATGACCAACCTGTCAACTGTCGTGATGAGGTCACACAGTTTATACCACCAGTCAGCTATCGTGGAGTTCGTCATTTCCACTTGTCATCTGTTAACTTCCATTGTGGGGCATGTCACTTCCAGCAGTCAGACAACAGTCCACGGTCATCATCAGCAGTCAACTGATAAGATGGAAAAATACTCAAATTTCTACCCTATAACCATTAAAATATGCAATGGCGCACATTTACATGTATACATGATCAATAAACTAAAAAGTTGTCCATAAGTTATTTTTCAACATATCATAAACACAATATATTCATTTACCACATGACCAGATATTTGTTGAGCACTTGCGTGCAATTTTTTTTGCGTATTAGGATTGTTATAAAATACCAAATTAAAAAGAAAAAAATACTTTAGTGTTTTACATAATGTAAAATTATCAATGCTATGTACTCTTGTCATAAACCCAATGCATCTTCTTGTATATAAATAAAAAAAATACAAGCCTACATCATCGATATATACTTTCGTTATACTGCATATAACAGTGCGCAGCAACATGGCTGATACTGATTATTCAATATATAATATCACCTTTAAATATACATGCCTTGAAGATATGAATAAACAAACACAAATATTCAGACTTCCTTATTTGCCAGCTTAGGCTGTGTTCGCAGGGCAGAGACCGAGAAACTGGGCTCCTGACAAATGATTGAGAGTGTTATGTTATTGGAGTTAATTCGAGAAATGCTGTTATGGTGTTATCTTGAGATGATGTTGGTTGTCTTATGGACACTTTTTATAAGTGTGCTGTTAGACGTAGTGTTGCTTGGTGTTGGTGGTGTTGCCTGAAGTTCGTAAACATGATCTGGATTTTAAGACGCAATGACCAACACAACAGACCTCTATGCTGTTCCCTCCTCTCCGTTTCTCATTCTTATTTTATTTGACCTTTATTTATTGATATATCTATATAAGAAGGTGCATTGGGTTTGCGAGAGTTCATAGCATTGGTGTTTTTACATTCTTGCAAAGCCACTAACACGCATAGCGTTTCGGGCAGGTCCTCAATCTAACAGATATCAAATATCAACTACGAAAACCCACACAAGTATATACCTTTAAATAATAATTAACATATTAATTATTCTATACATAATTATTATAGACATGTGTATATACCTTTATATAATAATTAACATTAATTATTCTATACATAATTATTATAGACATTCGTATGTGCATGCATGCATGCAATTATACAATGTGTATATATTATACAGCCATTAAAGTATTAGCATAGCTGGATTACGTGCCAGAAACTTAACTTCGCAGTCTGAGTACTGCATCACATAAATAAAGCCCAAGGCTTCAAGAGAAATCATATAAACAGATGGACTCGGAGAGTCAACCTGCCCCTGTGAGAATCGAACTCACGACCCTGGTTTACAAGACCAGTGCTCTGCCCCTGAGCTAAGGAGGTGCTTGTCAGCACCCGGCAGCTTAGTGTGCTGGCTCAACGCGTCGTTTCTGTATAGCTTTGGCGTGAAAGTACTCCACTAGATCTAGTCACCTGCTTGTTTGTGTTGTACTTACTGGCCTTTCCAGGATGCCATCACAACAGTGGCCTAACTCCCGGGTACTATTTATGGCTAGGTGAACAGGTCAATTAGGAGAAAGAAAACGTGCCCAACCACTTCTGTCCCGCCCAGGAATCGGTATCACCTAGTTCTTACACCACGGATTCTAAATCTCTCCTTGTTTGTCCTGTCAACTACCCTAAGAATTGTATATGTGGTTATCACTTACGTTTTCAATAACTTGAGTT
>WNGS01043795.1:0-15632 GCA_020271785.1 Procambarus virginalis
CTTTGTGTGGGTTCGAGGGTTGCTCTGTCCCCTTGTCTCAGGGTGACTCTCACTGTTTTACCTCCGTCTGCTGCCTGTGGGGTCGGTGTGCACTTCGACCAGAGCCCTGCGAGTTTTGTTGCTTGTTTGTGGCTTTCTTACCCTGTCTTATGCTGACTATGTGGGTGCAGGCAGCACGGGCGTTGCAAGTTGAGTTTCAGTGGTGTAACGCGCTAGGTCGTTTGCTCCCCAGGAGCCCCGGGGCTGCCCCATTTTGGTTGGCGTGATGGGGCTTGGGGGTGTTGGACACTTCACTTTTGTTCCTTCCGCGCCCCCTTGTCTTTCCCCTGTTAAGGTGCCCCCCTCCCCTCCCTTCCTGCGTCCGGATCCTTACCATTTTGGGTTCGGGGTCGGGGTGGGGCTTCGCTGGTCTTGAGACTCGGGTGGTCTCGGGGATTTCCCCCTTCTGGGGTAGCAACGGAGGCATTCGAGCCTGTTCTTCCAGCCGTGTTGTATGAGTCTGCCAGTTGGCTCCCTTCTTTAGTACTTGTCCGGTTGCCCAGGCTTTTCTTGAGGTTGGGGCTTTGGGGGGAACGGCTTGGTCCCGGGACCTGCCTAGTGGATTTCCGGGGCTGGTGAGGGGCTGAAGTTTTTACCCTGCCTGGGTTTTTCTACCTTCTGGGAGGGGCTTGCGGTTACGAGGTGTGGGTTTTTTTTTTCTTCCCACCCCCCTCTCCGTACATGTTTTTAGGAGTTAGCACCCTCCCCAGGATCGGTTCCTTGTCCCTTGGATTCATTGGCTTCGTCCTGTCGGTGGGTCTGTTTCTCCACCCTTCTTCTTGGGACGGGCCTTCACAGTCATGTTCCCCTCTTCTTGGGGATCTGCATGACTTTTGGTCTCGGGTGCGACTTTGCCTTCCGTGCCTTTGTGCTTCACGCTTGCTTCTTTATGTTCTCGAATGATGAGAAAGGTTTTGATTCTTTCTGTATTCTTGGAACGTCTGTCATTTTCCGGTCCTTTCTGAGGCTTGTTAGTCCTTCTCCTAGCTTCTCGGTTTTCGGTCCTGTTTCGTTCTTTCATGTTTGTCTCTTCCCTCCGTGCACTGTCCTGTGCTGCAAAGGGTTGCCAGATTGGGTTCCTTGTAGCCGGTTAGGTTCTTTGTAGCCCACATGGGTAGCTGTGCTATGTTTCTTTTCGCTCCTTCCTGCTCTTTTCGACTACGGTTGGCGGCTACCCTGTGTACTCTCATGTGGGATTTGGTCGTTAATAACACTGTTTTGTCCATTTTCTAGTCACATTCGTGATTTCTTATTCAGCTCGCGACTTCTGGCGACCCACATCTTGCATCCCTGCTGCGCATGCGCTGTGGTTATTTGTTTTGATGTGGGCGGTGTGCACATGTGCTGGAGTTTGGTGTCCCTTTTCTCTCGGGTGCTTCGCCTCTCACTCTTCTCAATTCTCCAATCCGTGCCCCGTAGCTCCTGGGGGTATTCTGGTTTCCTGCTATGGGGAGGATGCTGGGTTTTCCCTGCGTATGGGTCTCCTCCTTCGCCTCTACCTTACTCTTCTCCTGCATGTGCGGCTCTGCCTTCTTCAACTGGCGGTGCTCTCGGAATCTTCTCGGCTACGTTGTGTAATTACCTAAGTGTAGTTACAGGATGAGAGCTACGCTCGTGGTGTCCCGTCTTCCCAGCACTCTTTGTCATATAACGCTTTGAAACTACTGACGGTCTTGGCCTCCACCACCTTCTCCCCTAACTTGTTCCAACCGTCTACCACTCTGTTTGCGAAAGTGAATTTTCATATATTTCTTCGGCATCTGTGTTTAGCTAGTTTATATCTATGACCTCTTGTTCTTAAAGTTCCAGGTCTCAGGAAATCTTCCCTATCGATTTTATCAATTCCTGTTACTATTTTGTATGTAGTGATCATATCACCTCTTTTTCTTCTGTCTTCTAGTTTTGGCATATTTAATGCCTCTAACCTCTCCTCGTAGCTCTTGCCCTTCAGTTCTGGGAGCCACTTAGTAGCATGTCTTTGCACCTTTTCCAGTTTGTTGATGTGCTTCTTAAGATATGGGCACCACACAACCGCTGCATATTCTAGCTTTGGCCTAACAAAAGTCGTGAACAATTTCTTTAGTATATCGCCATCCATGTATTTAAACGCAATTCTGAAGTTGGAAAGCGTGGCATAGGCTCCTCGCACAATATTCTTTATGTGGTCCTCAGGTGATAGTTTTCTATCTAGAACCACCCCTAGATCTCTTTCTTTATCAGAATTCTTTAAAGATTTCTCACATAATATATAGGTTGTGTGGGGTCTATGTTCTCCTATTCCACATTCCATAACATGGCATTTATTAACATTAAATTCCATTTGCCAAGTGGCGCTCCATGTACTTATTTTGTCCAGGTCATCTTGAAGGGCATGACAATCATCCAAGTTTCTTATCCTTCCTATTATCTTATCAGCAAACATGTTTATATAATTCTGTATATCAAATGGTAGATCATTTATGTAGACAATAAACATCACTGGTGCAAGAACTGAACCCTGTGGTACTCCGCTTGTGACATTTCTCCAGTCCGATACATTGCCTCTGATCACTGCCCTCATTTTTCTATCAGAAAATTTTTCATCCATGTTAGGAGCTTACCTGTCACCCCTCCAATATTCTCCAGTTTCCAGAACAACCTCTTATGTGGAACTCTGTCGAAAGCCTTTTTTAGGTCCAGATAGATGCAGTCAACCCAACCATCTCTTTCCTGTAATATCTCTGTTGCTCGATCATAGAAACTGAGTAAATTCGATACACAGGATCTTCCAGATCGAAAACCATACTGTCTGTCTGATATTATATCATTTCTCTCCAGGTGTTCTACCCATTTAGTTTTAATTATTTTTTCCAATATTTTGACTATTACACTTGTCAATGATACCGGTCTATAGTTAAGGGGGTCTTCCCTGCTTCCACTTTTGTAGATTGGAACTATGTTAGCCTTTTTCCACACATCAGCTACAACTCCTGTAAACAGGGATGCCTGAAAAATCAGTTGAAGAGGAATGCTGAGCTCAGGTGCACATTCTCTCAGAACCCATGGCGAAACTCCATCTGGACCAACTGCTTTGTTCTTATTTAGCTCCTTGAGCATTTTTTCCACTTCGTCTCTAGACACCTCTATGTGCTCTATGTTGTTCTCTGGAATTCTTATTGTATCTGGTACCCTGAAGATTTCATTTTGTACAAACACACTTTGGAACTTTTCGTTTAATGTTTCACACATTTCCTTTTCATTTTCCGTGAATCTATTTCCCATTTTCAACCTCTGAATGTTATCCTTTACCTGCAATTTGTTGTTTATGAATTTATAGAATAGACCTGGTTCTGTTTTACATTTGTCTGCAATCCCTTTTTCAAAATTTCTTTCTGCCTCTCTCCTCACTGTGTCATGACACGTTCGTGCCTACGTTCTGCAGGTGAGTTTATGCAGTATGGCATCTCTTTCGGCCAAGCGCTGGTTCGTGGTTTTGGGATACGTATTTAAAACAATCCGAACACAGGTAACTGCAGCAGGCGTATTGGGCCATATGAGGAGCTCCTAATTATACCCATCCAGTCCCTTTCTTACGCATGTCCAGCCCATGCTCGAGTCCAGATAGGGGCCCTACCTCCACCAGTTTACGAGGTATGATGGTGGGGGTATATGTTACGGGGTAAGTGTTCCTGTCTGGATGTTTTGAGGTGACATTTTGCTGCAGTTTTCATGCTGTGGATGCATGTTGGGGATTGGTTGTGATTTTTGTTTGGCCCTTCCGTGATTCCTGGGGCCTTACTTGTTCATCTGAGTGAATGGTTGCATGGGGGGTCATGGCTCCGTTTTTCGTAGCCTTCTCTGGATCACTCATTCCTTGCATGTCTTGTAGTGCCTGGTTTAGCCCTTTCATATACATTGGATTCTCTGTACGGTACTTACCTAGTTGTCCTTACCTAGTTGTGTTTGCGAGAATTGAGCTCTGGCTTTTTGGTCCCGCTTCTCACCTGTCATTCGCTCACGTGCAGGTTCCTGGGCCTGCTGTGCTCTATCTTATCTGCGCTTGAAGCTCTGTGAGGTGTCATCCTCCATCACATTGCTTCCTCATGCGTACCGCTTGTCTACTACTCTGACACTGCAATACTTCTTTCCCATGTCTCTTTGGCTCGTTTGGGCTCTCATTCCGCCGGTGTCCCTGGGTGCGTGTGCACCTGGGTTCCTATAGTCGGTCTTTCTCTACCTTTAAACCTTTTTTTCCTTTTCGTCTGGTGTTGGAACGTGTCACAGAACTGTGTTGACGTGGCTTGTTGGGACATGACCAGCGGCTCTGAGTTGTTAGTCGTGTCAGTTTCATTTCCATTTTACTACTTGCCCTCTTCCATGGTGTGTGGTTCCATGCTGGTGCTTCATACTCAAGTAATCGTCTCATATAGGCAGTGATGTGGGCTTGAAAGCCTCTTTGTTTAGATTTTGAATAAGGAATAAGAGACCTGTATTTAACTATGCCACATGGGAAAGGTAATCACAAGAAACGCTAAGAGAAACAGACCTGGGAGTAGACATAATCCCAACACTAACACCAGAAATTCTTGTGAACAGGATAACATCAGCAGCATACAAGACGTTAACAAATACTGTATAAGGTCACTCTCTCACAAGTCAAGCCTGGCCCCGGGGCGGGCTTGGGGAGTAGAAGAATTCCCAGAACCCCATCCAGGTACAATCCAGGTCATTTAAGAGTCTAAGCTAGACAGTTTTCAAGAACATACACACTACCTATGTGAAACTATTGCTTGAATATTCAACACTAGCCGGGAACCCATACCTTGTGAAGCATAAACAGAAACCTGAGAAATTTCAGAGGTTTGCAACTAAATTAGTACCAGAATTGAGAAGCCTCAGCTATGACAGGTTGAAAGAACTTGCCCACACAATCATCGAGAAGGGAAGAAACGAAGGGGGGGGGGATGATAATGACATTCAAGGTCCTGAGTTAAATAAACAAAGTGGACAAAGGAAGCCTATTTAAATTAAAATGAGGTACGACAAGGGGGATGTCAGTGGAAGGTGGGCATGCAATAGAGTCAAAGATCTGTAAAGAAGGTCTCGTTTCCTGCACGGGTTTGTCGGCAAGTGGAATGCATTGAAAGAAGAGGTTGTTGAAGCCAATTCCATCCACAACTTTAAAAGAAAAAAAGTTTTGAGAGGAAGAATTAAATGTTGGGTATAAATGGGTAGGAGACAGGGCGTAAAGAGCTAGATCTTCCTCTCAAGGCTCCTGTAGTAAATGATAGGTAAGCAATATAAGCATCTACTGTTTGCATTCCCTGTTAGCTTTGTGTCGTCTGCATACATTAACATAGATGTACGAGTTCACTCCCTCGGGTAGGTAACATACTCCCACTGTCAGTTTACCATTTTTGAACTAGTATATTGCACCATATGGCTTCTGTGCACAGGTTAAAATGTTGCAGAACAATTGTACATGCTATTAGTATTTTTCATAATTTCTGTATTTCAGGGCAATAAACAATCAGAATCAGGCCATTTGGAAGGCTCTGCATCATTATGCCATGAAAGGCAAGCATCATCGTGGCTGGAGCATTCGGTGTCACCATTGCTAGAAGGACCCATGTTGCACTGGCTGAAAGGTCCAGCGCTGTCGCGCCTGGAAGGCCTAGCGCCGTCGCGCCTGGAAGGCCCAGCACCGTCGCGCCTGGAAGGCCCAGCGCCGTCGAACCTGGAAAGCACAGTGCCATCGCGCTTGGAAGGCCTGGCGCCGTCACGCCTGGAAGGCCCAGCACCATCACGCATGGAAGGACCCTCTTCATGCCCGGAAGACACAGTGTTATCACATCTAGGAGACCTAACGTCGCCACATCTGGTCGGCTCAGCATCATCACGTCTGGGAAGCCGAGCTGCAAAGTCGTGCAGAAGCTACACTAAGGTAGATAGTAGTGACACTTTTGTGGACTCCAGTTGTGAGGATGACTCTACTGAGACTGATGACAGTGACTGGACTCCATGTGGCAGGAACAGTGATGCTGCTGATTCCAGTGATGAGTATTTCAGTGACAGCGGTGCGGGCAATAAAACTATAAATACAATGGATAAATGTGCAAAGCCTAAAAGTGTTGCTTCACAAGAAGTCCCAGTTAACAACTTGAACTTAACTGGGCCTCTCAGTACCCAAGATGTGGAGTGTGCTGTGTATCGGCCACCTGGACCACCTCTTCAGAACAAGAGAGGCTCGTCAGAAAATGTGGCTTCACAACTTTCCCATAGTGACAACGTACAATTAGGGAAACCTCTCACCAGTGAAAACAAGCAAGTCACTGCTGCCAAGAGACCACAATCCCTGAGTGACAATGTACAATTAGGGGAACCTCTCACTGATAAGAGACCAAAGACCTCAAGTAACAACGTTCAATTAGAGAAACCTCTCACTGCTGAAGACGTGCAGGTCACTGCTGCCAAGAGATCACATCAGACACAAGAGTCATTTCTGTCCACTTCTCACAAGAATGGATCAGGTTTGTGTGAAAACGTTGCTTCCCAACAGTCTTCAAATAACAAACTGCACTTGATGGATCCTTCCATCAATAATTCCGAACAATGCAGTGCCTCAAATGCACTATGCGAGACACTGGGATCATTGTCACACGATTCTCACCAGAATTTGAGAGGTTTCCCAGAAAATATTATCTCACAACACCTTACATGTGACAAAGCACATTTCAAGGAACCACTTACCACTGAAGAAAGGGAATTCATTATATTGAATGGACCATGTCAACCACCAGGACCATTTCCACCCAGTTCTCTGAATGGAAAATGTTTCTCGGAGTCATACTACACGGTGGTAAACAAAGCCGGTGTGAAACTCCCACGACGGTGGCTCTGCTACTCAGCAGCATCAGACTTTGCATACTGTGAGGCATGCTGGCTTTTTGCAGATTCAGAGGGGGAGAGCTCTTGGATAACAGGAATGAGTGATTGGTATTGGATTGAAAGCAATATTAAAAGACACGAAAACTCGAGCCACCATCTCCAGTGCTGCATGATACTTGAGCAGAAACGTTTGAAGGAGAATTTGACCAAGAATGTGCAGGAAGATCCAAGAAAGAATGCAGTCTTCTGGAGGCAGGTTATGGAAAGAATAATCAATACAACACTGACATTGGCTGCCTCGTACATATTGCTGGGAAGTAAAAAGGAACAAGGAACTATATTTGATAATCATGGGAACTTTTTTTCCATTATTACCCTGCTTTCAAAACATGATCCTGTGCTGGACAAGCTGTTATGTATGCCAGGAGCAGCGAGTAAGTTCTACAGTCCCAAATTACACAAGGATTTGATTGATTTACTTTCCAAGGGCATCAGAGATGAAATAATAAAAGATGTGAATACGGCACCATTCTTTTCTGTGATGATGACCACGACACAAGATCTGGGCAAGACAAACCACCTTAGTCAGGTAGTTCGCTACATTTCTGTCTGCACTGACCACAATGGTAAACCAGTAGAAATACAAATCAAAGAATCCTTCATGGGGTTTGTTTCAACTGACAGTCAGTCAGCAGATGGACTTGACATATTAAAACTACGCGGTCAAGGTTACGATGGTGCTGCTTGCATGAGTGGTGTATATGCAGATTTGCAAGCAACCATTAACTCTATGCAACCAAAAGCTGGTTATGTCCATTGTGCTGCTCACAACTTGAATGTAGTCCTGAAGGATGCAATGTCTAGTGTAACAGAGGTTAAGAATTTCTTCGATGTTATAAAACATGTACACAGTTTTTTCTCTCAAAACTTCAGTCAGTGGCACAAACTTGCCTACTTTTCATCTGTATCTAATGTCGCTCTAGAGAGTTTATATTCAGCAAGTTCGTCATCGTGGCATGACACGCTCTTAGCTTTTCGTTATTCCTTGGTAGACGTTCACAAACTTCTAAGCAACATTACTCTCCTGAGCAAGAAGGAAGAGGAAGTATCTGAAGCAACTATTCTTAAATCAAAAATTGAGCAATTTCAATTTATCTTTCTTACTGTGCTAGTTACTAAAATTTTTGAGTTTATCAGCAGTGCCTCAATATTATTTGAGTCTCCACAGTGTGATCTCGCCAAAGCTGCAGTTCTTCTCCAAACATCATATACGGCTCTACAGGAAACTAAAAACAAGTATGGTTCCATCCGAGAGATTTCTGTAGGAATTGCCAGAACCTGGGGAGTATCGGAGTGCTTCGAAGAATTCCAACCACCAAGAGTTGATAAACTTTCCGACAAGCTATCTGATGGCAAAAAATCAAAATATTCTGAAAAATGGTTTGAAATGAATGTGTTTTATGCTACACTAGACATAGCTTCCACACAGACTAAACTTCGTTCTGATAGTCTGATTCGTGTAGTATCTACGTTCAAAGCCATTCAACCATCAGTACTGGTGTCGGCTACTGACGATGAGTTGTTTGCAGCTGGAGAAATACTAGTTAGACAATATGAAGCAGACTTGTCGCCATCTCTACCCAACCAACTTCTTGCATTTAGATCGTTGATTAAACCTGAACTCAGTAAAATGTCAACAGTGCTGGAAATGACCTCACTTTTAATGGTGGAAAAGTACGTTCTCTCTGCGAGTTTTCCAGATATCTGCACGGCATGCACATTATTTCTCACATTACCGGTTACAGTTGTAACATGTGAGTCGTCATTGTCAAAAGTGCAGCATATTAACAACTACCTTAGAAGCATTTTGTCTCAAGAAAGACTTGGCAGTCTGGCCATGTTATCAATCGAGAATGAATATTCAAAGAAGATGAACACGTCAAACATCATTGACACATTAGTCAAGCTGGTTACGAGAGAATCTGCTGCAGTAGGTGAGTACAGTATATACTTATTTTATTTACAGAGTAACTGTAATTACATTTTTATTTGGATTAACAAATCAACTTTTAGGCACACAGTAGACCTTTGTTTAGTGCAAGTTATCTAGCACAACTTTCACACAGCACGAGTATAGTTCATGTGGCTCGAGTTGTCCACAGTTTTTCTTGGCTTGCACACTTTTGGTATGATATTTTATTGTGGCCCCTCCCATATTGTGCAACTCTTGCCATCCCTTCCTGTGAAGTTAAAAATAATGTTTTCTATTATGTAAATTAGTAAGTACAGTACAATATACAAAACTATATTGTTGTGTTTTTGTGACTAGGAAGTGAAGGGAGTAACTAAACAATAATATTGCCAGACCAAAGTGTATTGGTTTCTGGGAAAAGGCCCTCTTAGTGGCTCCACAATGCTATCTTGCCAAGATGGCTCCCCACTACTGGGTTACATCATTCCCAGGAGTCCTGTTTATCGTACCAGGGACCAAAGCTAGATCCTGGCCCCCACTGCAGAGGCACAAGGAGCAGGGGATTATTATAATCACCTTCACTGGGAGAGCATCCAGAAAGTCGGCGAAGTAGTACATACAACTGCGAGGTTTATTGAAAACGTAGCATTAAAACGGCCAAGCAGAGTAGGAAAACGTAGGGCTAGAACCGTGCACTAGCTCCTGCACACTTGTTGCACATGTGGTACAATAGGTGTACAGGTGGTGCACAGGTTGGGTCTAAAGACCATCTCAGCTCACGTTTTAAGTCGTAAACACGTGTGATGTATCCGGAGAGTGTTGTACAAAGTGTGTAGGAGGCTCGGTGTTGCACCTGTGTACAGGTGTGACATGCTGTTTCTGTCCTGGTGTGCGGTTCTAATCAAAA
Organism: Procambarus virginalis; assembly: GCA_020271785.1. Lineage (NCBI taxonomy): Eukaryota > Metazoa > Arthropoda > Malacostraca > Decapoda > Cambaridae > Procambarus > Procambarus virginalis. The sequence continues at coordinate 9,786 of WNGS01043795.1, forward strand.
GACCCGTATAAGGATGCAGATGGGTATGTTAACGTTGTAAACGAGTATGTGGTGTAAAGGGGGGGAGGTATTGCTTGGGGTGGTATACAACATTTGGCAGGTGGTGTCAAAACGAACAGGTGTGGCACGGTCCATGGCGGGAGCGCATGGTTTGCATCAAAAGACCCTGTGTAATGCTTGTAATGTGTGAAATAAAGATGCCAATGAGTGTGATGGAAAGGGGAGAGTGGAGCAGTGTTGGCATGCATTTTTTTTTAAATTAGAAAAAAAAAGTTTAAAAAATTAAAATGAAAAATATCTCAAAAGCATCATTCGTCATCAAGCATGTGGTTGGGTAGGGTGAACGTTAACTTAAAATGTTTCACCAGACTATCAAAATGATTCGTTCATAAAAAAAAAAAAATGTGAAAATAGAATGATGATAAATGAGTGAACTCAAATATACAGAAGCAGTTGTCTGACACGGTATTGTCCCCTTCAAGCGCTAGCTGTAGTTGAAAAGCGACAGTAACATTATTTTTCCCTGTTTCCCAAACACCTGTGGAGCCGGTCGGCCGAGCGGACAGCACGCTGGATTTGTGATCCTGTGGTCCTGGGTTCGATCCCAGGCGCCGGCGAGACACATTGGGCAGAGTTTCTTTCACCCTATGCCCCTGTTACCTAGCAGTAAAATAGGTACCTGGGTGTTAGTCAGCTGTCACGGGCTGCTTCCTGGGGGTGGAGGCCTGGTCGAGGACTGGGCCGCGGGGACACTGAAGCCCCGAAATCATCTCAAGATAACCTCAAGATAACCTAACACAATGGGGAAACATATACTCATTTTTCTGAGGTATTGTACAGACAAGCCTCTCTCCCTCACACAGCATGTTGGATGTCTTTACCAGCTGAATAGGGGTGAAAAAAAAACCATCGACAAGGGTCTATGACCTCACATATGCCATCATTTAACCCCCCCCCCCCCCACACACACACAATCCCAATCCCCAAGAAGCCAATCCACAAATAGTTGACATAATAGCACTTGAGATCTGCCATGAGGATGGTAAACTAATGATCATAAATACAAATAGTCCACCGCTAAGCAGCACATGGTCAAAGGAGGAGCTAGATAGTAAACGAGAAGGTCTTGTAACAATGAGAGAGATCATAGCGAGAGCGGATAACGATAGATCACGACTGTTGATAGTCGGCGACTTCAACTTGAAATGCATAGACTGGGAAGCATATGAAGCTAAAACAGAAGATTTTTGGACCTGTAAATTTGTAGACCTCATCCTGGAAACATTCTTGTATCAACATGTTAAACAAGCTACGAGGATGAGGAAAGGGGACGTTCCCTCCATGCTAGACTTGATATTTACCAGGAAGGGGGAAGAAATATTTAACATTCAGTACCTTCCTCCCTTGGGTAAAAGTGATCATGTCTTTTTGGGAATAAAGTATGAAATGCATTATAATCTGGAAGAAAATAAGAAGGTTGATGCAATTGAAAAACCTGACTTTAGGAGAGGACATTATGGCAACCTTAGAAAATATTTTAGTGAGTATAATTGAACAGACATGTTGCTAGGCAAGGAAGTGAATGAGATGTATGTCAAGTTTTGTGAAATATATGATAAAGGCACAAAAAAATTTATAACAAAACAGAGAAGCAGAACTAGGAAACAGGATTGGTTCAACAGAAAGTGCGAGAGGGCCAGAGACCAAAAGACACAAAAATGGAATCAATACAGGAAGAGGCCAAACCCCCAAACATACCAGCGATACAAAGATGCGAGAAACAACTACACGGCAGTGAGGAGAGAGGCAGAAAGAAATTTTGAAAAAGGGATTGCAGACAAATGTAAAACAGAACCAGGTCTATTCTATAAATTCATAAACAACAAATTGCAGGTAAAGGATGATTTACAGAGGTTGAAAATGGGAAATAGATTCACGGAAAATGAAAAGGAAATGTGTGAAACATTAAACGAAAAATTCCAAAGTGTGTTTGTACAAGATGAAATCTTCAGGGAACCAGATACAATAAGAATTCCAGAGAACAACATAGAGCACATAGAGGTGTCTAGAGACGAAGTGGAAAAAATGCTCAAGGAGCTAAATAAGAACAAAGCAGTTGGTCCAGATGGAGTTTCACCATGGGTTCTGAGAGAATGTGCACCTGAGCTCAGCATTCCACTTAAACTGATTTTTCAGGCATCCCTGTTTACAGGAGTTGTAGCTGATGTGTGGAAAAAGGCTAACATAGTTCCAATCTACAAAAGTGGAAGCAGGGAAGATCCCCTTAATTATAGACCGGTATCATTGACAAGTGTAATAGTAAAATATTGGAAAAAATAATTAAAACTAAATGGGTAGAACACCTGGAGAGAAATGATATAATATCAGACAGACAGTATGGTTTTCGATCTGGAAGATCCTGTGTATCGAATTTACTCAGTTTCTATGATCGAGCAACAGAGATATTACAGGAAAGAGATGGTTGGGTTGACTGCATCTATCTGGACCTAAAAAAGGCTTTCGACAGAGTTCCACATAAGAGGTTGTTCTGGAAACTGGAGAATATTGGAGGGGTGACAGGTAAGCTTCTAACATGGATGAAAAATTTTCTGACTGATAGAAAAATGAGGGCAGTGATCAGAGGCAATGTATCGGACTGGAGAAATGTCACAAGTGGAGTACCACAGGGTTCAGTTCTTGCACCAGTGATGTTTATTGTCTACATAAATGATCTACCAGTTGGTATACAGAATTATATGAACATGTTTGCTGATGATGCTAAGATAATAGGAAGGATAAGAAACTTAGATGATTGTCATGCCCTTCAAGATGACCTGGACAAAATAAGTTATGGAGCACCACTTGGCAAATGGAATTTAATGTTAATAAATGCCATGTTTGGAATGTGGAATAGGAGAACATAGACCCCACACAACCTATATATTATGTGAGAAATCTTTAAAGAATTCTGATAAAGAAAGAGATCTAGGGGTGGTTCTAGATAGAAAACTATCACCTGAGGACCACATAGAGAATATTGTGCGAGGAGCCTATGCCACGCTTTCTAACTTCAGAATTGCTTTTAAATACATGGATGGGGATATACTAAAGAAATTGTTCACGACTTTTGTTAGGCCAAAGCTAGAATATGCAGCGGTTGTGTTGTGCCCATATCTTAAGAAGCACATCAACAAACTGGAAAAGGTGCAAAGACATGCTACTAAGTGGCTCCCAGAACTGAAGGGCAAGAGCTACGAGGAGAGGTTAGAGGCATTAAATATGCCAAAACAGAAGACAGAAGAAAAAGAGGTGATATGATCACTACATACAAAATAGTAACAGGAATTGATAAAATCGATAGGGAAGATTTCCTGAGACCTGGAACTTTAAGAACAAGAGGTCATATATATAAACTAGCTAAACACAGATGCCGAAGAAATATAAGAAAATTCACTTTCGCAAACAGAGTGGTAGATGGTTGGAACAAGTTAGGTGAGAAGGCAGTGGAGGCCAAGACCGTCAGTAGTTTCAAAGCGTTATATGACAAAGAGTGCTGGGAAGACGGGACACCACGAGCGTAGCTCTCATCCTGTAACTACACTTAGGTAATTACACTTAGGTAATTACACACACACTCATTCACTCACTCACTCTCTCTCCCTCTCACTCTCTCACTCTCTCTCACACACTCTCACTCACTCTCTCACACACTCTCTCTCTCACTCTCTCACACTCTCATTATGGAGAGTGAGCATCATCACACTGAAGAGTCTCACTGCTGCAGGCTCCAGGATAATTCAAATTATCTAAGTGTGAGGAGTAGGGTGAGGGTTGCAAGTGGTGTCCCAGAATACATGAAGGTGAAGGGAATTTGAAAATAAACTCAAATTAAGTGTTAGTGAATGAAAAATCTTGGGTAGTAAAGTTGATCTTTCAAAACAGCAGAATGTCAACAAAGATGCACGTCACCACAGGGGAGGACAGTACCCCAGCAAGGGAATGTTTTGCAGGTTTCTCACAACAAGATGTAATGAAAGGTGGTTTTCTTGGCAGGTTAGTGATTATTGGTGACATGCTAAAGAATTATGAAGAAAATGTTATTAAATTAGAACAAGAAAATGACGGTCTCAAGATTGAGTTTTGTAAGTTAATAGGAAGTATTTTCCAGCAAGATAAGGAAATTACCAGCTTGACTGATAAGGTAAGGATACAGGAGGAACACATCAAGGAACTAGTAAAGGATAATGAGGCATGGAAAGTGAAGAGGAATTTGAAAAAATTAACAAGAAAATAAATTCATATGGTGAACAATTCCAAGAAATCTTGAGGGCTAACATAGAGTTAGGCAAGGAGATGCAACGAGAAACTTCATTGGCAACTCAAATAGAGGAGGCTAATAAATAACTAGAAAAGTATAAAGAAGATAAAAGATAAATAGATATATAAAGAAGGTCTGTCTGAGAGGAGGGGAGGGAAGCACACGAGAGCACGAGCTCTGTGAAAAACACTATATATCTCGGGATATTTCAGTGATACTGGAACTAAACATAGTCAGATAACTCATGAAGTGCATCTCAACCTATTAAACAATATACCATAGTGATTGCCGTCCGACTTTGTGCTTTAAGGAAATAACAAGTGAATTTTGTTGAGTTCACCTCGTGGTGCCAGAACCCAACCCTTAGGCCCACATCCTGTGTGGCCGCCGTGTGTGTGTGTGCTTACTAGCAAATTTGGTTTCCAACAAGTGTAATAGGGGAATGTGGATCGAGAAATTAGTAATAGAGAAAGTGAATACTATTGCAAGTCGGAAATAAAGCAGAAAATCCTTATTGTAATATAAGTGAATTAATATATCAGTGTATAACCCAAGTAACTGGCAACTGAGGGCCTCCAGCCGCAGCCTGGGACAACAATGAGCCAACTATACAGCCTCTGGGACCCTCACCTCGACCGGGCGATAAGTACTGACCATACAGTAGAACAAATAAACATACATATTGTTACAAATATACGGTATACATATAATATTATAAATATATAGATATATACAACAAAACAAGGCAAAATGGGAGTAAATAAACAAATCTGTGGCCAATGTAACAACTCCTTAAAGACGAAGGTAACAGGAATTGAATGTTATATCTGTAAGACTAGATTCCATTCGGCTTGTGCAGGAGTGAGTAACACTGCGGCACTGAGAGCTGGCCACTTGCTCTGGGGTGTGTAAACATGACCAGCCAGCTTGGAATATCCTAAAAAACCTTCTAGATAATATGACGCATGATCGGAAAAAATCATTCATTGGAAGCCTACCAGCCATCCAGAAGGAGTGGGAAAGGAACAACAACAATTCTACTATACCAGGGGCGGAGGCTATAGTCAGGGATGAAACCGAGGCAGGAACTCAGGAAGTTGTAAACTCTGACTCAGTAGGCCCAGATGTAGATGACAGTAAACTAGAAAGTGTACCAGACAGCACTGACAGCTCGATAGGTACAGACACTACAACGGTTTCAGATAGAGCAATTCAGAACAGAAGGACAGACTTATGCAAATTTTATGCAAAGGGCATATGCAGACATAGATATGCTGGTAATAAGAAAGGATTAGAATGCAGTTACCAACATCCCAAAAAATATTTAATATGCTTAGGAAAGGTGAGTGTCGATTTGGATCAATATGTAGGTTTTTCCATCCTGACATGTGTCAAACCTCACTGGAAGACAGAAAATGCTATGACCTCAGCTGCCCACACTTTCACGTGAAAGGCACGGAACGCCTACATAAAGAGTGGCAAGCAGGATAATGAATTGGGAGGAAACTCTATAAATTTTTTTATACCAG
>WNGS01043815.1:0-12231 GCA_020271785.1 Procambarus virginalis
GACTAATCAAATCTACACTGACGGGTCATCTAATCCTGTCAATGGCAGGGCTGGTGCAGGATACACGGTAATCAAGGATAATACTTTCCAACGCAGACATGAAGAAAAAGCGCGTATTGAGAACTATGCCTCTTCAACGCAAGCAGAGCTAACTGCCATTGTTATGGCGTTAAGGTTTCTTGAACGGAACACTAATGGTGCAGTGATTTGCACCGATTCAAAGCAGCACTACAAAGCCTAAGTAAAAATCGGCAGAAATCTTGCAATAGTCGCTGAAATTAAGAGAGCTGTGAGAGTACTTACCACAGGGAAGAGTCATCAAGTTTCTGTGGATCCCGTCCCATGTTGGAATATGTGGGAATGAACGAGGCAGATGTGCTGGCTGCTGAAGGCGCTGAAGGAGACCATATTGAATACTTCATACCTAAACTTTACTACAAATTAGAGGTTTGTCAGGCAACATCACCGTGACAAGGTAACTGAGGAAAGGAGGATAAGCACAAAACCAGTGAATCTGTACGATGGTACAACATGGTTGCAGCTGGCAATCCCAATCATTATGGCCGAAGAGGAGGAGGACGAGGGAGAGAATCAGTAATAGCGAGAATCCGTCTTGGATACAAATATCCATGGAGATATGGAATGGAAACAACAGTTGAGCAGCGAAGTTGCAGAATCTGTGGTGAGAGTGACGGACACCGCCCTGACCACTATCTACGTGAATGTGAACACCTGAGAGACATTAGGAATATGTGTAGATTAATAAACCCCACATTGTTTGAGTTAGGAAAACACTATTTGTCAATATTGATACTGTTCTTAAAAAGATTTCCCCATTTGCACCCGCAAGATAACGTAAGCCTTTAAGGGTTGATAGATGTTAATCTTCTTGTTTGAGGAGCTGTTCACTTCAGACAGTTAAGCAAGTCCCAGCTGTGTCTGGGTACAAGAGACAGGATGACAACCCAGCGGGTTTTCTTCCTATTGGGAGTGTTGTACATGCTGCTATGGCGGTGTGTCCACTCACAAGATGAGTGGCGCTGCCCAATAAACTCGCCCCTCGGGGCAAAATTTAAAAATTTAAATTTTATGTGAGACGGAGGCTGCCGGGTTGGTTGGTTGGCTGGTTGGCTGGCTGGCTGCTGGCTGGCTGGCTGGCTGGCTGGCTGGCTGGTTGACTGGCTGGCTGGCTGGTTGGCTGGCTGGCTGGTTGGCTGGCTGGCTGGCTGGCTGGCTGGTTGTCTGGCTGTCCGGCTGGTTGTCTGGTTGTCTGGCTGTCCGGCTGGTTGTTTGGTTGTCTGGCTGGCTGGTTGTCTGGCTGTCCGGCTGCTTGTCTGGTTGTCTGGCTGTCCGGCTGGTTGTTTGGTTGTCTGGCTGGCTGGTTGTCAACATCAAACAACCTGTCCTCCTACAACCTTATAACAGGGTCAGAGTTAACGGCTCTCTTTAGTCCACCCATAATTAACTATTGTAAAGTGCCCCCAGAGTTCCTACTGCAACCTCTCTAGTTCAACAGCTTATCACCTCGGTATGTGATTACCTAGGTGCTACACCCATAAGGCATGCAACCTGATCAGCTACCAGCAACTCTAGAAAACTCTAGAACATTTTACTGCCACGAACGGAAAATAAAAATTAAAATAAATGAAGAGGTTATTAAATGGGGCGAGGGAGGTAAGGAGGTAGAAGGGAGGTGGGACGGAGTATGGGAGCAGCCAGGACTGTGGTGAGGTGAAAGGGAAGTTTGAAAGATGCGGAGAGACAGACTGAGAACACTGTGAAGTACATGTTAGTAGAATAGTAGAAAAGGTAGAGGAGTAGAAATAGCTGCCACCATCCATTCTAGTTCAATATATACAAGACAAGGAATGGAACGTGTCTGTACTCTTGGCTGTTATCAAATGTTTACTTTAGCATGTATCAATGTATCTAGTGTAAGCTTGTACTCATACTCTTTAAGTCAGGGAACTCAGAGTGCTCCACACTCTAGCTTACACTATATCAGAAAATCCAAGATCTAGGGAACACAGCTTGGCGATGTGTTCCCTAGATTAGATGTGATTAGATGTGTTAAGTCAGATTAAAAGTAAGTTAATGAAGTAAATATTTAACATGATACTTAATGTTAACTTAATGTTCACTATGTCAAGATTAATATACAAGGTGAGTCACCACACATGACATAGAGACCACTACGGCTGTCTGCCCCTCAAGTCACACAACACCTTCAGTTGGACACACCAAATTTGTCACCTTCCAGTTCAACTCACCAAGTGTCTGAGCCTAATGTGGATAGAGAGGGGGGGGGGGGAGGTGGAGTCCCCCAGCCCGGCCGACAGCCTGGTGTTGGCTGCTGTTCAATCGTCCAGCCTCTGCTCTGTTCTCTGTCTGCTGATCCTCTATGCTCTCGAATGTACAGTTCCCTGGGTATTTATTGGAGAATACTGGAGCTAGCTCTGCCTGCTAAGTAGATAGCCTCAGGCCATCTACTACACCTTAACCGGCGGCCTGTTTGACATACACACCCGGCTACCTGTGTGCAGTTACCGGCTTAGCAGAAGCAAGGTCAATTCACAGGCCGTAACCCTGGTCAACTTATGACCATTAACACTCTAGAGGTGTGAGTTTTTTAATTGCTAAGGTCAGACAACCTGGTGCCTCTCAAAATCTTGTCTGACTCTTGTTCTATGTAAAATAAATATAACTAAGCTAAACACCTTTGGTGTTACAACCTCTCCTCCTACAAAGAACGTCACTTTTCTCATATATGCGTTACCTAAGGCCAAAAAGAGTCGTAGTAAAAAATGGCAGCGGCTAGCGAAAGTGACAAACTGTCCCGTTTTCTGTTTTGGGTCCTCAGGTAGGTTAGGATTAGTGCACTTTAGTTAGACCGTTTTCTTGAAGTTGGGGGAACCTTAGGAGGCCGGGCTGTATCAACGAGGCTCCGTCTTTGGCTTGCCTCACCAGCAGGAGGATCTATGAGCAAGCAGGTTGTTTAGTCTGGCAGGTAACTTGTGAAGCGATCAATACTCGTCTCAGACTCGTACTGGGCTGACCTTAACAAGCACCCTATGCTAATTGTCGACAACCACCTCCCGTTGAAGGAATACAACAGGATACAATAGTTTGTATCGAATTGGACTGTTTGTATCAACAGGATACAAATAAACAGCGTGAAAGTGGAAGATCCGGACCACTTCTTCATGCGTGATATCCAAACCCCTGTAAATATAACTGATATCAACACGAGCGTGGCAGATTTTGAAAGAGAAATTGACAATATGCCCATGCACTCAGCTCCCGGATCCAGACTCATGGAATTCAATATTTATAAAGAAATGCAAAGTGCCGGTAGCACAGGCACTCAGTATAGCAGTATAGTGTAGAGGAAGAGCTTGGATATGGGGGAGATACCAGATGCGCTTAAAGCAGCAGACATAGCCGCTCTACACAAGGGAGGGAGCAAAGCATTGGCAAAGAATTATAGACCAGTTGCACTAACGTCCCACATAATAAAAGTATTTGAGAGAGTGACTAGGAGTCAGGTCACTAGTTTCATGGAGACCAATGACCTCCACAACCTAGGCCAACATGAATTTAGAGCAGGAAGATCATGCCTCTAACAGCTACTTGACCACTACAACAAAGTCACTGAGGCATTAGAAAAAAACAGAATGCTGATGTGGTATACAGAGACTTCGCAAAGGCATTCGATAAATGTGACCATGGAGTGATAGCACAAAAAATGAGGTCAATGGGAATAACTGGTAAAGTAGGACGCTGGATACACAGTTTTCTGTCGAACAGAACACAAAGAGTAACAGTCAACCATATAAAATCGAGTCCAAGCGCAGTTAAAAGCTTTGTACCTCAAGGTACAGTCCTTGCACTATTGCTTTTCCTTATTCTCATATCAGATATAGACTCAAATACAAGTCACAGCTTCGTATCATCCTTTGCAGATGACACAAAAATCAGCATGAAAATCACCTCTGCTGAAGTCATTGAAAAACTACAAGCAGATATTAATAAAGTTTTCGATTGGGCAGCAGAAAATAACATGATGTTTAACAGTGATGAATTCCAGGTGCTCAGGTACGGCAAAAATGAGGACCTTAAACATAATACACAGTACAAAACACAATCAAATGTACCCATAGTAGGAAAACAGCATGTAAAGGATTTGGAAATAATGATGTCTGACGAACTAACGTTTAGGGAGCATAACCAAGCAAATATTGCATCAGCCAGAAAAATGATAGGATGGATTACGAGAACTTTCAAATCGAGGGATCCCATCACAATGGTTGTACTCTTCAAGTCACTTGTGTTGTCCCGTCTTAAGTACTGCTCAGTACTCACTTCCCCCTTCAGAGCAGGAGAGATTACTGAAATAGAGGGAATACAGAGAACATATACGGCACGCATAGACGAGATAAAGCACCTAAATTATTGGGATCGTCTCAAAGCTCTCCAAATGTACTCTCTACAAAAGGACACGAGAGAGATACCAAATAATATACACATGGAAGATACTGGAGGGCCAGGTACCAAATTTACACAGTAAAATAACAACATAATGGAGTGAACGATATGGAAGAAAATGCAGAATAGAACCAGTGAAGAGCAGAGGTGCCATAGGCACAATCAGAGAACACTGTATAAACATCAGAGGTCCATGGTTGTTCAACGTCTCCCAGCGACTATAAGAAATATTGCCGGAACAACCGTGGACATCTTCAAGAGGACTATAGACTGTTTCCTCCAAGGAGTGCCGGACCAACCGGGCTGTGGTGGGTATGTGGGCCTGCGGGCCGCTCCAAGCAACAGCCTGGTGGACCAAACTCTCACAAGTCAAGCTCGGGCCGGGCTTGGGGAGTAGAACTGCTCCCAGAACCCCATCAAGCAGGTGTCACCCTGGCTACACCTACACTCATTAGTGTCACCCTGGCTACACCTACACACATTAGTGTCACCCTGGCTACACCTACACTCATTAGTGTCACCCTGGCTACACCTACACTCATGTCACCCTGGCTACACCTACACTCATGTCACCCTGGCTACACCTACACTCATTAGTGTCACCCTGGCTACACCTTCACTCATGTCACCCTGGCTACACTTTCTCTCATTAGTGTCACCCTGGCTACACCTACACACATTAGTGTCACCCTGGCTACACCTACACTCATGTCACCCTGGCTACACCTACACTCAAGTCACCCTGGCTACACCTACACTCATGTCACCCTGGCTACACCTACACTCAAGTCACCCTGGCTACACCTACACTCATTAGTGTCACCCTGGCTACACCTACACTCATTAGTGTCACCCTGGCTACACCTACACTCATTAGTGTCACCCTGGCTACACCTACACTCATGTCACCCTGGCTACACCTACACTCATTAGTGTCACCCTGGCTACACCTACACACATTAGTGTCACCCTGGCTACACCTACACTCATTAGTGTCACCCTGGCTACACCTACACTCATGTCACCCTGGCTACACCTATACTCATGTCACCCTGGCTACACCTACACTCATTAGTGTCACCCTGGCTACACCTTCACTCATGTCACCCTGGCTACACTTTCTCTCATTAGTGTCACCCTGGCTACACCTACACACATTAGTGTCACCCTGGCTACACCTACACTCATGTCACCCTGGCTACACCTACACTCAAGTCACCCTGGCTACACCTACACTCATGTCACCCTGGCTACACCTACACTCAAGTCACCCTGGCTACACCTACACTCATTAGTGTCACCCTGGCTACACCTACACTCATTAGTGTCACCCCTGGCTACACCTACACTCATTAGTGTCACCCTGGCTACACCTACACACATTAATGTCACCCTGGCTACACCTACACTCATTAGTGTCACCCTGGCTACACCTACACTCATTAGTGTCACCCTGGCTACACCTACACTCATGTCACCCTGGCTACACCTACACTCATTAGTGTCACCCTGGCTACACCTACACTCATGTCACCCTGGCTACACCTACACTCATGTCACCCTGGCTTCACCTACACACATTAGTGTCACCCTGGCTACACCTTCACTCATGTCACCCTGGCTACACCTACACTCATGTCACCCTGGCTACACCTACACACATTAGTGTCACCCTGGCTACACCTACACTCATGTCACCCTGGCTACACCTACACTCATGTCACCCTGGCTACACCTACACATGTCACCCTGGCTACACCTACACATGTCACCCTGGCTACACCTACACACATTAGTGTCACTCTGGCTACACCTACACTCATTAGTGTCACCCTGGCTACACCTACACACATTAGTGTCACCCTGGCTACACCTACACTCATTAGTGTCACCCTGGCTACACCTTCACTCATGTCACCCTGGCTACACCTACACTCATGTCACCCGGGCTACACCTACACTCATGTCACCCTGGCTACACCTACACTCATTAGTGTCACCCTGTCTACACCTACACTCATTAGTGTCACCCTGGCTACACTTACACTCATGTCACCCTGGCTACACCTACACACATTAGTGTCACCCTGGCTACACCTACACTCATTAGTGTCTCCCTGGCTACACCTACACTCATGTCACCCTGGCTACACCTACACTCATGTCACACTGGCTACACTTTCTCTCATTAGTGTCACCCTGGCTACACCTACACTCATTAGTGTCACCCTGGCTACACCTACACTCATGTCACCCTGGCTACACCTACACTCATTAGTGTCACCCTGGCTACACCTACACTCATGTCACTCTGGCTACACCTACACACATTAGTGTCACCCTGGCTACACCTACACTCATTAGTGTCACCCTGGCTACACCTACACTCATTAGTGTCACCCTGGCTACACCTACACACATTAGTGTCACCCTGGCTACACCTACACTCATTAGTGTCACTCTGGCTACACCTACACACATTAGTGTCACCCTGGCTACACCTACACTCATGTCACCCTGGCTACACCTACACTCATGTCACCCTGGCTACACCTACACTCATTAGTGTCACCCTGGCTACACCTACACACATTAGTGTCACCCTGGCTACACCTACACTCATGTCACCCTGGCTACACCTACACTCGTGTCACCCTGGCTACACCTACACTCATGTCACCCTGGCTACACCTACACTCATGTCACCCTGGCTACACCTACACTCATGTTACCCTGGCTACACCTACACTCATTAATGTCACCCTGGCTACACCTACACTCATTAATGTCACCCTGGCTACACCTACACACATTAGTGTCACCCTGGCTACACCTACACTCATGTCACCCTGGCTACACCTACACACATTAGTGTCACCCTGGCTACACCTACACTCATTAGTGTCACCCTGGCTACACCTACACTCATGTCACCCTGGCTACACCTACACACATTAGTGTCACCCTGGCTACACCTACACTCATGTCACTCTGGCTACACCTACACTCATGTCACCCTGGCTACACCTACACTCATGTCACCCTGGCTACACCTACACTCATGTCACCCTGGCTACACCTACACTCATGTTACCCTGGCTACACCTACACTCATGTCACCCTGGCTACACCTACACTCATGTCACCCTGGCTACACCTACACTCATGTTACCCTGGCTACACCTACACTCATGTTACCCTGGCTACACCTACACTCATGTTACCCTGGCTACACCTACACTCATGTCACCCTGGCTACACCTACACTCAGGTCACCCTGGCTACACCTACACTCAGGTCACCCTGGCTACACCTACACTCAGGTCACCCTGGCTACACCTACACTCAGGTCACCCTGGCTACACCTACACTCAGGTCACCCTGGCTACACCTACACTGTGGGTATGAGTGATCACAGTGTACTGTTGTTTGAATATCTGGTCGAAGAAGGGTTAATGTACTCAAGGAAGGGACCAGAAAACAAGAGGCCGGCATTCCGGAAGGGAAACTATGAGGAGATGAGAAAATTCCTAACTGAAATAGCTTAAGAAACAGAGCTAAGAGGAAAGACGGTTCAAGATATGATGGACTACATCACACAGAAGTGTAAGGAGGCAGCAGACAAGTACGTCCCAGTCCAAAAGAAAAAAAATGAAATGGAAATGAGAAACCCATGGTTTAATCAGAGTTATAAGCTAGCATAGCAGCTAAGTAAAGGGCATGGCGAAACTATAGAAACAACAGAACACTAGAGAGCAGAGAAAGATACCAGAGCGCCAGGAATGAATACGTCAGGGCGAGAAGAGAGGCAGAGAGACAATATGAAAATGACATAGCGAGCAAGGCAAAGACTCGACCCAGACTGCTGCATAGCCACATCAGGTGGAAAAAAAACAGTGAAGGAACAGGTAATGAAACTGAGGATAGGGGCAGAAAGATTGACTACAAACGACTTGGAAGTGTGCGAGGAACTCAATAAGAAATTCCAGGAAGTCTTCGGAACATCAAACCAGACACCACTAGAGGAGTTTGTGATTACCAGTGAGGTAAGGAAGCATCTTCTAGATTTGGACGTGACAAAGGCTATAGGCCTGGATGGAATCTCACCATGGATTCTAAAGGAATGAGCAGAAGCTCTGTGCCTACCACTCTACATGGTGTATAACAAGTCACTGGTAACAGGTGAACTGACAAAGTTGGAAGACAGTCAATGTAGTCCCCATATACAAGAAGGGTGATAGGCAGGAGGCACTGAACTACAGGCCAGTGTCCTTAACTTGCATTCCATGCAAGATGATGGAAAAGATTGTGCGAAAAAAGCTAGTGGAACATCTGGAGCGGAAGAACTTTGTAACACAACATCAACATGGGTTCAGAGATGGCAAATCATGCCTAACAGGATTAATTGAGTTCTATGACCAGGCAACAAAAATCAGGCGAGAGAGAGAGGGCTGGGCAGACTGCATATTTCTGGACTGCCAGAAGCTTTTGACACAGTACCACATAAGAGACTAGTGCACAAACTGGAGATGCAGGCAGGAGTGAAAGGGAAGGTACTCCACTGGATAGAGAGTACCTAAGCAACAGGACACAGCTAGTCACCGTGAGAGGTGAGGTCTCGGAGTGGCGGGAGTCACCAGTGGAGTCCCACAGGGATCAGTCCTTGGACCTATACTGTTTCTGATATACGTAAATGATCTTCCAGAAGGAATTGACTCGTTCCTCTCGATGTTTGCTGATGACGCGAAAATTATGAGGAGGATCAGGACAGAGGAGGATAGTATGAGGCTACAAGATGACCTAGACAAACTGAAGGAATGGTCCGACAAATGGCTACTAAAGTTCAACCCAAGTAAATGTAAGGTAATGAAACTAGGAGGAGGAACTAGGAGGCAGACACTGGATACCGAATGGGAGATGAAGTCCTTCACGAAACGGACAGAGAGAGATCTGGGAGTTGATATCACGCCAAACCTGTCTCCCGAAGCCCACATCAAAAGAATAACATCAGCGGCCTATGTGAGGCTGGCTAACATCAGAACTGCTTTCAGAAACCTGTGTAAGGAATCCTTCAGAACCATGCATACCACATATGTAAGACCAATCCTGTAGTATGCAGCCCCAGCATGGAGCCCGTATCTAGTCAAGCACAAGATGAAGCTGGAAAAAGTTCAGAGGTATGCCACTAGGCAAGTGCCAGCACTATGAGGCATGAGTTATGAGGACAGACTACGTGAACTGCACCTCACGTCGCTGGAAGACAGAAGAGCTAGGGGAGACATGATCACCACATACAAAATTCTCAGAGGAATTGACAGGTGGACAAGGATGGATTATTTAACACGGGTGGCACACGCACAAGGGGACACAGTGGGAGCTGAGTACCCAAATGAGCCACAGAGATATTAGAAAGAACTTTTTCAGTGTCAGAGTAGTTAGTAAATGGAATGCATTAGGAAGTGATGTGGTGGAGGCTGACTCCATACATAGTTTCAAATGTAGATATGATAGAGCCCAAAAGGCTCAGGAACCTGTACCCCAGTTGATTGACAGTTGAGAGGCGGGACCAGAGAGCCAGCGCTCAACGCCAGCATGTACAACTAGGTGAGTACAGCTAGGTGAGTATCCACCAGACAGCAGGTGGTGGCCAATCAGCCCAGTAACACACCTGAGCAGGTGAGTCATCACAGGTGCTCCAGTTACCTGTGCTGACTCAAGGTCCCCCCCCCCGTGTGTGTGTGTGTGTGTGTGTGTGTGTGTGTGTGTGTGTGTGTGTGTGTGTGTGTGTGTGTGTGTGTGTGTGTGTGTGTGTGTGTGTGTGTGCACTCACCTAGTTGTGTTTGCGGGGGTTGAGCTCTGGCTCTTTGGTCCCGCCTCTCAACCGTCAATCAACCGGTGTACAGTTTCCTGAGCCTACTGGGCTCTATCATATCTACACTTGAAACTGTGTATGGAGTCAGCCTCCACCACATCACTTCCTAATGCATTCCATCCGTTAACTACTCTGACACTGAAAATGTTCATTCTAACGTCTCTGTGGCTCATGTGGGTACTCAGTTTCCACCTGTGTCCCCTTGTTCGCGTCCCACCAGTGTTAAACAATTTATCTTTATCTACCCTATCAATTCCTGAGAATTTTGTAGGTAGTGATCATGTCTCCCCGAGCTCTCCTGTCTTCCACTGTCGTAAGGTGCATTTCCCGCAGCCTTTCTTCGTAACTCATGCCTCTTAGTTCTGGGAACAGTCTAGTGGCATACCTCTGAACTTTCTCCAGCTTCGTCTTGTGCTTGACAAGGTACGGCTCCGTGCTGGGGCCGCATACTCCAGGATTGGTCTTACATACGTGGTGTACAAGGTTCTGAATGACACAGGTTTCTGAAGGCTGTTCTGATGTTAGCCAGCCTTGCATATGCCGCTGATGTAAGCATCTTAATACATGAATGATCCTTCCTACAAACATCTATATAATAATGTAATAATAATACAATATAAGGCAACGCCTAATGTCTTTATTCTTCTTCATTTCTAATATACTTCCAGAGAAGTTATGAGTCAGTTTTTCCTTCAACTGGATCTAACTGATTCGTAACAGTCACAATCAGAGAACACTGAACATCAGAGGTCCAGTGAGGAGTAGAGGTGCCACAGTCACAATCAGAGAACACTGAACTCAGAGGTCCAGTGAGGAGTAGAGGTCCACAGTCACAATCAGAGAACACTGAACGTCAGAGGTCCAGTGAGGAGTAGAGGTGCCACAGTCACAATCAGAGAACACTGAACATCAGAGGTCCAGTGAGGAGTAGAGGTGC
Source organism: Procambarus virginalis (assembly GCA_020271785.1). Lineage (NCBI taxonomy): Eukaryota > Metazoa > Arthropoda > Malacostraca > Decapoda > Cambaridae > Procambarus > Procambarus virginalis. The sequence goes on from WNGS01043815.1 coordinate 11,295, forward strand.
CACAGTCACAATCAGAGAACACTGAACGTCAGAGGTCCAGTGAGGAGTAGAGGTGCCACAGTCACAATCAGAGAACACTGAACATCAGAGGTCCAGTGAGGAGTAGAGGTGCCACAGTCACAATCAGAGAACACTGAACGTCAGAGGTCCAGTGAGGAGTAGAGGTGCCACAGTCACAATCAGAGAACACTGAACATCAGAGGTCCAGTGAGGAGTAGAGGTGCCATAGTCACAATCAGAGAACACTGAACATCAGAGTCCAGTGAGGAGTAGAGGTGCCATAGTCACAATCAGAGAACACTGAACATCAGAAGTCCAGTGAGGAGTAGAGGTGCCATAGTCCACATCAGAGAACACTGAACATCAGAGTCCAGTGAGGAGTAGAGGTGCCATAGTCACAATCAGAGAACACGAACATCAGAGGTCCAGTGAGAGTAGAGGTGCCATAGTCACAATCAGAGAACACTGAACATCAGAGGTCCAGTGAGAAGTAGAGGTGCCACAGTCACAATCAGAGAACACTGAACATCAGAGGTCCAGTGAGGAGTAGAGGTGCCACAGTCACAATCAGAGAACACTGAACATCAGAGGTCCAGTGAGAGTAGAGGTGCCACAGTCACATCAGAGAACACTGAACATCAAGGTCCAGTGAGGAGTAGAGGTGCCACAGTCACAATCAGAGAACACTGAACATCAGAGGTCCAGTGAGGAGTAGATGTGCCACAGTCACAATCAGAGAACACTGAACATGCAGAGGTCCAGTGAGGAGTAAGAGGTGCCACAGTCACAATCAGAGAACACTGACATCAGAGGTCCAGTGAGGAGTAATTGCCACAGTCACAATCAGAGAACACTGAACGTCAGAGGTCCAGTGAGGAGTAGAGGTTGCCACAGTCACAATCAGAGAACACTGAACATCAGAGGTCCAGTGAGGAGT
>WNGS01043817.1:0-15762 GCA_020271785.1 Procambarus virginalis
ATTTTATACTTTTGTGCTGTGTGCCCTTCTGGCTGTTTTTGTGCCTTCTGGTAGTTTGTGCCCGTGCCTCTCCCTTTGTTTGTGGCGAGGCGGGTGGTTTGGTGTGTGTGTGTTGGCCTTCATGTATTTATTTAGTGTTGTTACCGTGCCCTATGTGTTTTTATTTTATGCTTACGTGTTGTATTTTCTTTTATTTTTATTTTTGTGGCTTATTGTGTGGTGTGCATTCTTATTGCATTTTTTATAATACTTCATTTTGTTCATTCTGTTGTGTTTTGTTCTCGGTCCTTCAGGCCGGTGTTTGTTTGTTGTTGTGTATGTAACTATGTTTTTTCTTGATTGCATGTTATACATCTTGTTGTTTGTTTTGTTTTATACTGTTTTGTTTTGACATGTTCCTGTGCTTTGTTGTTTGACATTGTTTTCTATTTTGTGTCATGTTGTCTGCTGTGTTTTTTCAATGCATTTATCGAGTTTGTATTTTGTTGTACTGTGCTGTCGGCCCTTCTGGCCGGTGGTTTTTTGTTTTGTTATGTTTTTCTATGTTCTTGTTTTGTTTTATTGTATTTAAATTGCATGCTTTGCATGTAAAAATAAATAAAAAAAAATCACCTGCAGCTGCTTGAGAATAGCTTTCCAGGTCAGCATAATCAACTGGAGATTGTTGTGACAAATCCTCACATTTCTTGATCTGTCTTGTTAAGTGGCCTTTAAGACCTGCAAGGGTTCTTTTCATTCTCCCTGCATTTTCCATACTGGCTAGTTGGTGAAGCCTTGTGAGGCTTGTACTTGGGTTGCTTATAATGCTGAACAAGTACTGATGGAGTAGCCTAGGTAAAGTTCTGCAATCACTAGGCTATAATCCTACCTCTTCTAGAGGTTAGCACTTAAAATTAATATGCATTATATATATACAATCATACACACTAATGATTTGAGTGATAAACTAGTGTCACTGAAGTACCTTTAGGTTAGCTCCTCAATTATGACCCTAGGATGGTATAGACCCTAATTAATCACTCAAAAGGTGCTATGATTATAAGTAAATTATTATATATACACAACTCAACTTGAGCTGGAAACAATTACACCCAAAATAGGGCCAGCACTATTCATTAATGGTGCTAGGTCGTTCAATGTAGTACAACTAGACTATGGCAATAAATGGGGCTAGGATGAACAATAAATAGTTCAAATAGTCAATGGTAATATCCTACCCTGTTGTGGGTTGGCAATTGGTAAATATTGTATTGTGAAACTAGTGCAATATATATTAAATAATTCTCTTATTTTGGAGAAATAATATACACAATTATTGATGATAGCCTCTTAATTGCCTCTATGAAACTTCTAATATTATCTAGAAGTATTAAATATTATTAGTGACTTCGCGAAATTAACTCCACAAAATTCGTGTATAGTCTCTCGCGAAATTAACACTACGAAATCCGTGAATAATCTTGCAGGACACAGCCACCAATTTGACTGGCTTCAATATAAGCGCTGTCACTTCACAGAATAACATCCCACCTAATCCGTGGTTGAGCATGAAACCGCTGATGAGGCTGAACTGGGCTGAGGGTCCCGTGAGCTCGCTCGAGGATACGCTGCCGATCTTTGATGGCGCTGTATTGTTATTGTATAAATCACACTGCACTGGTACCAGTGAATTAATGAATCCACTGGTTAACTCTGGTTCATCCCATACAAAGATGACCAAATAATCTGTCATCCGGCTCGAAGATGACCTGTGAGATTTATATTTATTTAATTTATATGAATTTATATAGAATTTATATTTACGTTAATTTATATATTTCGATAGCAATTTGTATGATGTAAAGTGGACTGTATTTCTGCAATAATCAAATTCATCCTTACACATTAGTGGGGTTGATATTAAATTTATATATATGCAGTCAATCAAACTACAGTATTAAACTACATATATTAGTAAATAAATTGGAGGTGCCTTATCCTATTGTACAGCAGGCTTAGTCTACCAGATATAACTCGGATGTAGACACCAAATTATCCCCGTGTGAGGCTACCTTCCATCACCCATACTAACTGATATACCAAGTCTTGCTTCCTTTTCTTGTTCCTATCAAAGGGCACTAGCTGTCAAGCCGGAATCCTAATATATGACATCTATATCAGAGAAAACACTGAACATTAAATAAAAAGGACCAAGGCTTAATTACCTTTATTAAGAGGCTGTTTGCATCCTAACCGGTTCACCCTTATCTACCTAACATTAACTGGCCAGAAATGATTAGATAAACGGGTTTTGGTAGGACACTTCCCTTGTTTATGTTGACAGCGTGTTGATGATGGTAGAACACTTTGATCTCCATAACACTTCGTCCAGGAGAAATTATTGGAGCTGAATTTGCTCCCCTGCGCCTCTGGTCTTAACAAACAATGGCTGACCCTCCTCACCACCACTGAGCCTTGGCTCTCCTGGTCCAATGTCAGTAAGTGATAGAAGAGTCACATTTACTCTATTTTGATACTGATAATTAAGTTAATTCAAATGAGATCTTTTTATGATATAAAAAGTCCAAAGACTAATGTATTTAAGAATAATCCCCAACAGAATAGCTGGTGAATTTATAGTACTATGTGGCAATGATATCCCGTTTTCTATTGATGGAAAATTCCACTACAAGCTACATTTTCTATGGGTAACTTATGTATACAACACAGCAGCAATATTATCTGCATATTGCATTTAATATTATTAAATGGTGTCGGGATTTCCGACACCGGTGGCTGAATGGACATCATGGTGTATACATAATCCTGTGGACAAGGGTTCGATTCCCGGTGCCGGCGAGAAACAAAATGGGCTGAGTTTCTTTCACCCTGATATCCCTGTTACCTAGCAGTAAAAAGGTACCAGAGAGTTAGACTGTTACTGGCTGCTTCCTGGGTGTGTGTGTGTGTGTACTCACCTATTTGTGCTTGCGGGGGTTGAGCTTTGGCTCTTTGGTCCCGCCTCTCAACTGTCAATCAACTGGTGTACAGATTGTGTGTGTGTGTGTGTGTATGCGCGCGTGTGTGCGTGTGTGTGTGTGTATGTGTGTGTGCGAACAAAAAAAATTGTTAGTAGTTAGTAACAGTTGATTGATTGGCAGTTGAGAGGCGAGCCGAAAGAGCAGACCTCAACCCCCGCAAGCAAAACTAGGTGAATACACACGCACTTTTAATTATTTAAGCGACGTGAGGGAATTAAACCTCACGTCGCTAGAAGACAGAAGAGTTAGGGGGGATATGATCACCACGTACAAGATTCTCAGTGGAATTGACATGGTAGATAATGACAGGCTATTTAATACAAGGGCCACACGCACTAGGGGACACAGGTGGAAACTGATTGCCCAAATGAGCCACAGAGATATTAGAAAGATTTTTTTTAGTGCCAGAGTGCTTGACAAATGGAATGCATTAGGCAGTGATGTGGTGGAGGCTGACTCCATACACAGTTTCATGTGTAGATATGATAGAGCCCAATAGGCTCAGGAACCTGTACACCAGTTGATTGATGGTTGAGAGGCGGGGACCAAAGAGCCAGAGCTCAACCCCCGCAAGCACAAATAGGTGAGTACACACACACACACACAGACGGTGCATCCTAAAGAGGGTGCAGAAGCACTAAGTGTGCCTCTCTCTATGGTGTATAGCAGGTCACTGGAAACGTGAGACCTTCCAGAAAGCTGAAAGAACAGCTAATGTAATCCTAATATACAACATGGGTAACAGGCAAAGAGGCACTGAACTACAGGCCTATCTCCCAAACACGTATATCATGCAAGGTGATGGAGAAGATCGTCAGGAAACGACTCGAAGAACATCTGAAGGAAAAGACCTTTGTAATACACCACCAGCATGGCTAGAGGGATGGTAAATCGTGCCTCACAGGCTAAACAAAATTCGTTGACCAGGTGACGAAAATTAGGCAAGAAAGAGATGGGTTGGCAGACTGCATTTTCTTGGAATTTCAAAAAGCCTTTGACAAAGTACCGAATAAAAGGCTGCAGCAAACGTTGGAGAAACAGGCAGGAGTAAAAGGTAAGGTGCTCCAGTGGATAAGGAAGTATCTAAGCAACAGGAAACAGCAAGTAACTGTGAGGGGGGAGACATCAGAGTGGCGAGATGTCACCAGCGGAGTCCCACAGGGCTCTATACTTGAACCCATCCTGTTTCTGATATATGTAAACGATCTTCCAGAGGGTATAGACTCATTCCTCTCAATGTTTGCTGATGATGCAAAAATTATGAGAAGAATCAAGACAGATGAAGATAGGAAGACTACAGGACGACCTGGATAAACTGGATTAATTCGTCTAGAAAAGGCCTACTAAAGTTTAACTCAGGAAAGTTTAAATTAATGATATTAGGCGAAGGGAGCAGGGAGCTGAACACAAGGTACCATCTGGGAGGTGAAATTTTGCAAGAATCAAATAGAGAGGAAGATCTGGGGTTGAACCTGTCACAACGAACCTGTCCCCAGAGGCCCACATCAAAAGGATATCATCAAAAGCATATGCTAGATTGGCAAACATAAGAACTGCCTTTAGAAACTTGTGAAAATAATCGTTAAGAACCTTGTATACCACTTATGTCAGACCAGTCCTTGAGTATGCAGCTCTACACTGGAATCCATACCTAGTTAATTGCAAAGCAAAGTTAGAGAAGATTTAGAGATATGCTACCAGAATAGTTTCAGAACTAAGAGGTACGATCTACGAGGAAAGACATTGCAAAGACATCACGACACTAGAAGACAGAAGAGTAAGGGAAGACACGTTCATCACCTACAAAATTCTCAGGTAAATTGACAGGGTGGACAAAGACAAACTATTTAACATGAGTGGAACACAAAGGGACTCAGGTGGAAACTTAATACCCAAATGAGCCACAAAGACATTAGAAAGAATTTGGTCAGTGTCAGAGTAGTTAAAAAATGGAATTCATTAGGCAGTGATGTGGTGGAGGCTGACTCCATACACAGTTTCAAATGTAGATTTGATAGAGCCCAATAGGTTCCAGAATCTGTACACCAATTGATTGAAAGCTGAGAGATGGGACAAAAGAGCCAAAGCTCAACCGCCGAAAGCACAATTTGGTGGGTACAACTAGGTGAGTACACACACACACACACACACACACACACACACACACGCACACACCACACACACCCACAAGGATGAGAGGAAATGACGAACCAGCGAGACTCGACCTGGTCTTCACCCTGAACGACTCTGACATAAGAGAAATCGGTTTTGAGGCCCCAGTAGGGATGAGCGACCACAGTGTATTGGAGTTTGAGTACCTGATTGAAGAAGGGTTATTGAACTCGAGGAGAGATACTGAAACCAAAAGGTTAGCATACCGAAAGGGAAACTATGAAGAGATAAGAAAATTCCTAACAGATATAGCATAGGAAACATAGCTCAGGGAAAAGACGGCCCAAGATATGATGGACTACATCACGCAAAAGTGCAAGGAAGCAGCAAACAAGTTTGTCCCAGCCCAAAAGGAAAACAGTGAAATGAAGATGAGAAACCCATGGTTTAATCAGAGATGTAGGCTAGCTAAGCAACAAAGTAAAAGGGCATGGAGAAACTATAGGAATAACAGGACACTGGAGAGCAGAGAAAGATACCAGAATGCCAGGAATGAATATGTCAGGATGAGAAGAGAGGCGGAAAGACAATACGAAAACGACATCGCAAGCAAGGCAAAGACTCAGCCTAAATTGCTGCATAGCCACATCAGGAGAAAAACAACAGTAAAGGAACAGGTTATGAAATTAAGGATAGGGGCAGAAGGATTCACTACAAACGACAAGGAAGTATGTGAGGAACTGAATAAGAAATTCCAAGAGGTCTTCACCCTAGAACAAGGAGAAATCCCAGAGTTAAGAGAGGGGATAGCTAACCAGGAACCACTGGAAGAGTTTGAGATTACAAGCGGGGAAGTAAGAAAGTGTTTACTAGAGTTGGATGTGACAAAGGCTATAGGCCCAGATGGAATCTCCCCTGGATACTTAAGGAAGGAGCAGAAGAACTGTGCCTACCACTCTCCATAGTGTATAACAAATCTCTGGCAACAGGGGAACTGCCAGAAATTTGGAAAGCAGCTAATGTAGTCCCGATATACAAGAAAGGGGATAGACAGGAGGCACTGAATTACAGGCCAGTGTCCCTAACCTGCATACCATGCAAGCTGATGGAGAAGATTGTGCGAAGAAAGCTAGTGGAGCACCTGGAGCGAAAGAACTTTGTAACACAGCACCAACATGGATTCAGGGATGGCAGGTCCTGCCTCACAGGGTTACTTGAATTCTACGACCAGGCAACAAAAATAAGGCAAGAAAGAGAAGGGTGGGCAGACTGCATATTTTTGGATTGTCAGAAAGCCTTTGATACAGTGCCACACAAGAGGCTAGTGAAAAAGCTGGAGATGCAGGCTGGAGTGAAAGGGAAGGTACTCCGTTGGATACAGGAGTACCTAAGCAACAGGAGACAAAGAGTCAGTGTGAGGGGTGAGGTCTCAGATTGGCGAGACGTTACGAGTGGAGTCCCGCAGGGGTCAGTCCTTGGACCTATACTGTTTCTGATATATGTAAATGATCTCCCAGAGGGTATAGAATCGTTTCTCTCAATGTTTGCCGATGATGCAAAAATTATGAGGAGGATTGAAACTGAGGACGATAGTAGGAGGCTACAAGACGACCTAGACAGACTGAGTGAATGGTCCAACAAATGGCTGTTGAAGTTCAACCCGAGTAAATGCAAAGTAATGAAACTAGGCAGTGGAAACAGGAGGCCAGACACAGGATACAGAATAGGAGATGAAGTACTTAATGAAACGGACAGAGAGAAAGATCTAGGAGTTGATATCACACCAAACCTGTCTCCTGAAGCCCACATAAAAAGGATAACATCTGCGGCATATGCGAGGCTGGCTAACATCAGAACAGCGTTCAGGAACCTGTGTAAGGAATCATTCAGAATCTTGTACACCACATATGTAAGACCAATCCTGGAGTATGCAGCCCCAGCATGGAGCCCGTACCTTGTCAAGCACAAGACGAAGCTGGAAAAAGTCCAAAGGTATGCCACTAGACTAGTCCCAGAACTAAGAGGCATGAGTTACGAGGAAAGGCTGCGGGAAATGCACCTTACGACACTGGAAGACAGAAGAGTAAGGGGAGATATGATCACAACCTACAAAATCCTCAGAGGAATCGACCGGGTAGACAAGGACAAACTATTCAACACTGGGGGGACGCGAACAAGGGGACACAGGTGGAAACTGAGTACCCACATGAGCCACAGAGACGTTAGAAGGAACTTTTTCAGTGTCAGAGTAGTTAACGGATGGAATGCATTAGGCAGTGATGTGGTGGAGGCTGACTCCATACACAGTTTCAAGGGTAGATATGATAGAGCCCAGTAGGCTCGGGAATCTGTACACCAGTTGATTGACAGTTGAGAGGCGGGACCAAAGAGCCAAAGCTCAACCCCCGCAAGCACAAATAGGTGAGTACAAATAGGTGAGTACACACACACACACACACACACACACACACACACACACACACACACACACACACACACACACACACACACACACACACACACAAGGGTGGGCGGACTGCATTTTTTTGGACTGTCGGAAAGCCTTTGACACAGTACCCCATAAAAGGTTGATGCATAAGCTGGAGAAACAGGCAGGAGTAACAGGTAGGGCGCTCCAGTGGATAAGGGAGTACCTAAGCAATAGGAAGCAGAGAGTTACAGTGAGGGGTGAGACCTCAGACTGGCGTGAAGTCACCAGTGGAGTCCCACAGGGCTCTGTACTTGGACCTATCCTGTTTCTGATATACGTAAATGATCTCCCAGAGGGTATAGACTCATTCCTCTCAATGTTTGCTGACGACGCCAAAATTATGAGAAGGATTAAGACAGAGGAGGACAGCTTGAGGCTTCAAGAAGACCTGGACAAGCTGCAGGAATGGTCGAACAAATGGCTGTTAGAGTTTAACCCAAGCAAATGTAATGTAATGAAGATAGGGGTAGGAAGCAGGAGACCAGATACAAGGTATCATTTGGGAGATGAAATACTTCAAGAGTCAGAGAGAGAGAAAGACCTGGGGGTTGATATCACGCCAGACCTGTCCCCTGAAGCTCATATCAAGAGGATAACATCAGCAGCATATGCCAGGTTGGCTAACATAAGAACGGCCTTTAGAAACTTGTGTAAGGAATCTTTCAGAACATTATATACCACATATGTCAGACCAATCCTGGAGTATGCGGCTCCAGCATGGAGTCCCTATCTAGTCAAGCATAAGACTAAACTGGAAAAGGTTCAAAGGTTTGCCACCAGACTAGTACCCGAGCTGAGAGGTATGAGCTACGAGGAGCGACTGCAGGAATTAAACCTCACTTCGTTGGAAGACAGAAGAGTTAGGGGGGACATGATCACCACATTCAAGATTCTCAGGGGAATCGACAGGGTTGATAAAGACAGGCTGTTTAACACAAGGGGCACACGCACTAGGGGACACAGGTGGAAACTGAGTGCCCAAATGAGCCACAGAGATATTAGAAAGAACTTTTTTAGTGTCAGAGTGGTTGACAAATGGAATGCATTAGGAAGCGATGTGGTGGAGGCTGACTCCATACACAGTTTCAAGTGTAGATATGATAGAGCCCAATAGGCTCAGGAAACTGTACACCTGTTGATTGACGGTTGAGAGGCGGGACCAAAGAGCCAGAGCTCAACCCCCGCAAGCACAACTAGGTGAGTACAACTAGGTGAGTACACACACACACACACACACACACAAACAAAAAAAAAAGGCTTATTCCAAGTTCTTTCCCAAGAGGCAGACAAGAAGAGCTCCAGCACATTTCAACAATCCTAAGTATTATAGTACAGGTTGATGATAGTGAGTGGTGTCCCAGAGAACATAGAGGTATAGTGCTTTTGAAAAATAGGTGAGATAACAGGAATGTGCCAAGGGAAGTGAAAAATTGGATGAGAAAAAGTTGCCCCTAGTGTTTCCAGTGCAGAGAAGAACATTCAAGATGGCCGCCGGCAAGAGGAAATACAAAACAGAGCTTGATTTTGCTGGATTCAATGAAGAAAGCATTGATATAACCAGTCTATACAACAAGTTGGTAAAATTAGATACTAAAGTGAACTCTCATGTAGAAATAATTAGTAAATTGAAAGAAAGTAATGACCATTTAAATAGCAAAGTTGTATGTCTTGAGGGTTTAGTGAAAGACTTGTGCAAGGATAAGAATCAATTGGAAACAAATTGCAAAGCCATGGAAGAAGAAAAGAAACTCTTAAAAATAGCTATGGAAGAAGTTAAAGTAAATTTAAACATAAATGACTACAATAGGTTAGGTAAGGAAATTCAAAAGGAGAAACAGCTTTTGTCAGCACAGATGGAGGAAGTTACACAGGGAATAGAACAGTGCAAGAAAGATATGCAACTCACCTATGCACAAGTGGCCAAGGAGAAGGGAAAAATTGAAGAAGCAGTAAAGGAAGCCAAACACTGCAGCAACCAAAATAAAACAAACATTAGGCTGGAAGTGAGAAAGGAATTGGCATCTAACCCGAAGTTGGTGCAAAACACAGTTGATCGGAGTAAGTCCCTGATAATCTTTGGCTGCAAAGAAAAGGAGATAACATCTAGGTCAGAAAGAGCTGTAGAAGAAGCAAAAGTAGTAGACAAAATTGTTGGCCTCGTGGAAGGTCTTACAACCATAGAGAATGTGTGCGACTACAGGAGAATAGGCAGATATGTAAAAGGGAAAGATCGACCTTTGAGGATCACCCTAAATGGTGCCAAACAGATGGAAGAAGTACTAAGGAATGCTAGAAAATTACAAAGTGATGAGGATGGGAAAGTGTGGTCGTTAAGACGAGATCTTTCAAAAGAAGATAGAGAGAAGCTGAAACTGAACCTCGCCGAGGCAAATCGTTTAAATGAGAGCAGGAATGAAGAAGAAATCAATTCTTTTTTCTACAAAAGGATAGGGGTAGGTGGTACATAAAGGCAAACCAACAAAATCATTAGAGAGAGGGGGAGTGAAATATAAGAAGCGGGTGAACAAGTTCCTGAAAATTGCATACACCAACATAGATCTTCTTGAGGTTATCTTGAGATGATTTCGGGGCTTTTTTTTTAGTGTCCCCGCGGCCCGGTCCTCGACCAGGCCTCCACCCCCAGGAAGCAGCCCGTGACAGCTGACTAACACCCAGGTACCTATTTTACTGCTAGGTAACAGGGGCATAGGGTGAAAGAAACTCTGCCCAATGTTTCTCGCCGGCGCCTGGGATCGAACCCAGGACCACAGGATCACAAGTCCAGCGTGCTGTCTGCTCGGCCGATGGAGTAAGATGTTAGATGTAGTAAGATCGAAGATACTAGAGGTAAGTGATGTAATACAGCAGCAGACACCAGATATTGTTGCACTCACGGAGACGAAACTTGAAGATGTTATTTTAAATAAGGTCATATTCCCAAGGGGCTACTCAATTTGGAGACGGGACAGAAAAATTACGGCATGCGGTGGCGTTGCTGTGCTGGTGAAAGAACACCTAAAGGTGAACGAAATAATGACTGCCAATCCACAAGAAGTTGATATAATAGCACTAGAGATCTGCCATGAGGATGATAAACTAATGATCATAAATGCATATAGTCCACCGCTAAGCAGCACATGGTCAAAGGAGGAGCTAGATAGTAAACGAGAAGGTCTTATAACAATAATGAGAGATCATAGCGAGAGCTGATAACGATAGATCACGACTGTTGATAGTCGGCGACTTCAACTTGAAATCCATAGACTGGGAAGCATATGAAGCTAAAACAGAAGATTTTTGGACCTGTAAATTTGTAGACCTCATCATGGAAACATTCTTGTATCAACATGTTAAACAAGCTACGAGGATGAGGGAAGGGGACGTTCCCTCCATGCTAGATTTGATATTTACCAGGAAGGAGGAAGAAATATTTGACATTCAGTACCTTCCTCCCTTGGGTAAAAGTGACCATGTCTTTTTGGGAATAAAGTATACAATGCGTTAAAATCTGGAAGAAAATAAGAAGGTTGATGCAATTGAAAAACCTGACTTTAGGAGAGGACATTATGGCAATCTTAGAAAAAATTTTAGTGAGTATAATTGGACACACTTGTTGCTAGGCAAGGAAGTGAATGAGATGTATGTCAAGTTTTGTGAAATATATGATAAAGGTACAAAAAAATTTATACCAAAACAGAGATGCAGAACTAGGAAACAGGATTGGTTCAACAGAAATTGCGAGAGGGCCAGAGACCAAAAGACACAAAAATGGAATCAATACAGGAAGAGGCCAAACCCCCAAACATACCAGCGATACAAAGATGCGAGAAACAACTACACGACAGTGAGGAGAGAGGCAGAAAGAAATTTTGAAAAAGGGATTGCAGACAAATGTAAAACAGAACCAGGTCTATTCTATAAATTCATAAACAACAAATTGCAGGTAAAGGATAATATTCAGAGGTTGAAAATGGGAAATAGATTCACGGAAAATGAAAAGGAAATGTGTGAAACATTAAACGAAAAGTTCCAAAGTGTGTTTGTACAAAATGAAATCTTCAGGGAACCAGACACAATAAGAATTCCAGAGAACAACATAGAGCACATAGAGGTGTCTAGAGACGAAGTGGAAAAAATGCTCAAGGAGCTAAATAAGAACAAAGCAGTTGGTCCAGATGGAGTTTCACCATGGGTTCTGAGAGAATGTGCACCTGAGCTCAGCATTCCACTTCAACTGATTTTTCAGGCATCCCTGTTTACAGGAGTTGTAGCTGATGTGTGGAAAAAGGCTAACATAGTTCCAATCTACAAAAGTGGAAGCAGGGAAGACCCCCTTAATTATAGACCTGTATCATTGACAAGTGTAATAGTCAAAATATTGGAAAAAATAATTAAAACTAAATGGGTAGAACACCTGGAGAGAAATGATATAATATCAGACAGACAGTATGGTTTTCGATCTGGAAGATCCTGTGTATCGAATTTACTCAGTTTCTATGATCGAGCAACAGAGATATTACAGGAAAGAGATGGTTGGGTTGACTGCATCTATCTGGACCTAAAAAAGGCTTTCGACAGAGTTCCACATAAGAGGTTGTTCTGGAAACTGGAAAATATTGGAGGGGTGACAGGTAAGCTTCTAACATGGATGAAAATTTTCTGACTGATAGAAAAATGAGGGCAGTGATCAGAGGCAATGTATCGGACTGGAGAAATGTCACAAGTGGAGTACCACAGGGTTCAGTTCTTGCACCAGTGATGTTTATTGTCTACATAAATGATCTACCAGTTGGTATACAGAATTATATGAACATGTTTGCTGATGATGCTAAGATAATAGGAAGGATAAGAAACTTAGATGATTGTCATGCCCTTCAAGATGACCTGGACAAAATAAGTATATGGAGCACCACTTGGCAAATGGAATTTAATGTTAATAAATGCCATGTTATGGAATGTGGAATAGGAGAACATAGACCCCACACAACCTATATATTATGTGAGAAATCTTTAAAGAATTCTGATAAAGAAAGAGATCTAGGGGTGGTTCTAGATAGAAAACTATCACCTGAGACCACATAAAGAATATTGTGCGAGGAGCCTATGCCACGCTTTCTAACTTCAGAATTGCTTTTAAATACATGGATGGCGATATACTAAAGAAATTGTTCACGACTTTTGTTAGGCCAAAGCTAGAATATGCAGCGGTTGTGTGGTGCCCATATCTTAAGAAGCACATCAACAAACTGGAAAAGGTGCAAAGACATGCTACTAAGTGGCTCCCAGAACTGAAGGGCAAGAGCTACGAGGAGAGGTTAGAGGCATTAAATATGCCAAAACTAGAAGACAGAAGAAAAAGAGGTGATATGATCACTACATACAAAATAGTAACAGGAATTGATAAAATCGATAGGGAAGATTTCCTGAGACCTGGAACTTTAAGAACAAGAGGTCATAGATTTAAACTAGCTAAACACAGATGCCGAAGAAATATAAGAAAATTCACTTTCGCAAACAGAGTGGTAGACGGTTGGAACAAGTTAAGGGAGAAGGTGGTGGAGGCCAAGACCGTCAGTAGTTCCAACGCGTTATATGACAAAGAGTGCTGGAAACGGGACACCACGAGCGTACTCACCTAATTGTACTCACCTAATTGTGCTTGCGGGGGTTGAGCTTTGGCTCTTTGGTCCCGCCTCTCAACTGTCAATCAACTGGTGTACAGATTCCTGAGCCTACTGGGCTCTATCATATCTACATTTGAAACTGTGTATGGAGTCAGCCTCCACCACATCACTTCCTAGTGCATTCCATTTATTAACTACTCTGACACTGAAAAAATTCTTTCTAACGTCTCTGTGGCTCATCTGGGTACTAAGTTTCCACCTGTGTCCCTTGTTCGTGTCCCACCCGTGGTGAAGAGTTTGTCTTTGTCCGCCCTGTCAATTCCCCTGAGAATTTTGTAGGTGGTTATCATGTCTCCCCTTACTCTTCTGTTTTCCAGGGATGTGAGGTTCAGCTCCTTTAGCCTTTCCTCGTAGCTCAATCCTCTCAGTTCCGGGACGAGCCTGGTGGCATACCGCTGAATCTTCTCTAACTTTGTCTTGTGTTTAACTAGGTATGGACTCCAGGCTGGAGCTGCATACTCCAGGATTGGTCTTACATAAGTGGTATACAGGGTTCTGAAAGATTCCTTACACAAATTTCTAAAGGCAGTTCTTATGTTGGCCAGTCTAGCATATGCCGCTGATGATATTCTTTTGATGTGGGCTTCTGGGGACAGGTTCGGTGTGATATCAACCCCCAGATCTTTCTCTCTATTTGACTCTTGCAGGATTTCCCCTCCCAAATGATACCTTGTGTTCAGCCTCCTGCTCCCTTCTCCTAATTTCATCACCTTACACTTTCCCGAGTTGAACTTTAGCAGCCATTTTCTAGACCATTCCTCCAGTTTATCCAGGTCATCCTGTAGTCTCTGTCTATCTTCATCCGTCTTGATTCTTCTCATAATTTTTGCATCATCAGCAAACATTGAGAGGAATGAGTCTATACCTCCGGAAGATCGTTCACATATATTAGAAACAGGATGGGTCCAAGTACTGAGCCCTGTGGGACTCCGCTGGTGACATCTCGCCACTCTGATGTCTCCCCCTCACCGTTACTCGCTGTTTCCTGTTGCTTAAGTACTCCCTTATCCACTGGAGCACCTTCCCTTTACTCCTGCCTGTTGCTCCAACTTTTTTAACAGCCTTTGTGCGGTACTGTGTCAAAGGCTTTTTGGCAATCCAGGAAAATGCAGTCGGCCCCCTTCTCTTTCCTGCCTAATTTTTGTTGCTTGGTCATAAAATTCTATTAAACCTGTGAGGCACGATTTACCATCCCTGAACCCATGTTGGTGGTGCGTTACAAAGTTATTTCCCTCAGATGCTCTACGAGCCTTTTCCTCACGATCTTCTCCATACCTTGCATGGTATACAAGTTAAGGAAACTGGCCTGTAATTCAGTGCCTCTTGCCTGTCACCCTTTTTGTATATTGGGACCACGTTAGCTGTCTTCCAACTTTCTGGTAAGTCTCCTGTTTCCAGTGACCTGTTATACACCATAGAGAGTGGCACACTTAGTGCTTCTGCACTTCCTTTAGTATCCATGGTGAGATTCTGTCAGGCCCAACAGCCTTTCACATCCAGCTCCAGCAGACACCTTTTGACCTCATCACTGGTGAGGTCAAATTCCTCCAAGGTTGCTTGGTTTGCCACCTCCTCATTTAGTGCAGGGGCTTCTCCTTGTTCTATTGTGAAGACCTCCTGGAATCTCTTGTTGAGTTCTTCACACACCTCCTTGTCATTCTCTGTGTATCTGTTCTCCGCTTTTCGCAGCTTCATCACTTGTTCTTTCACTGCTGTTTTTCCTCCTGATGTGGCTGTGGAGCAGCTTTGGTTGGGTCTTGGCTTTACTCGCGATGTCATTTTCAAACTGTCTCTCTGCTTCTCTCCTCACTCTGAGGTACTCATTTCTGGCCCTCTGGTATCTCTCCCTGCTCTCTGGTGTTCTGTTATTTCTGTAATTTCTCCATGTTCTTTTACTCAGTTGCTTCGCTACCTTGCATTCCTGGTTGAACCAGGGTTTTTTTGTTGTTTTTCGTTTTTCTCCTTTTGGACAGGGATAAACCTGTCTGCAGCTTCCTGGCACTTCTGGGAGCGTATCTCTCATCCTGTGACTACACTTAGGTATTACACTTAGGTAATTACACACACACACACCAGTTTGATTGTGTGTGTGATTGATTGTTGATTGATTGTTTAGAGGCGGGAAAAAAGAGCCCGAGCTCACCCCGCAAACACAACTAGGTGAGTACACACACTTAGGATGGATTAAGACAGAGTGAGGACTGCTTGAGGCTTCAAGAAGACCTAGACAAGCTGAGGAAAGTCGAACAATGGTTGTTAGAGTTTAACCCAAGCAAATGTAATGTAATGAGATAGGCGTAGGGAGCAGGAGGCCAGATACTAGGTATCATCTGGGAGATGAAACTCTTCATGAGTCAAGAGAGAAAAAGACTTGGGGTTGACATCCGCCAGACCTGTCCCCTGCAGCCCATATCAGGAGAATAACATCATCGGCATATCCAGGCTGGCCAACATA